>JAMKCH010055964.1:0-113344 GCA_023653785.1 Ophioderma brevispina
CAGCCTCTTCATCTGACAGGATTTGATCCAATCCTGATCTAAATATGTCTGAACCAGTAAGGTTCAACTGATTGATGAAGTAGATTAAAGGATCAATTTTGCATTATTGTCTTGCCTCTCCATTAACTTAGGCGACCTTGTTTGGTTTGTCGTATGTCTAAGAAGTACGGGTGACTCCTAAAAGTAAACTAGAAATGGTATCGTCATAGGACTGTACATAACCTGTTTAACATATTTTCTGTAACATGTCTAACCTGAATCCCTATAATTTTGCTCTAAACTAATATTAGTAATGATAAAATCAAAATAGAATAATATAGAGCAAAGGAAGGTTAACATCCCAAACGTCCCTAGAGAAAAATCTGCCTTTTTTTTGTTGTCAGATCTAGGAGCACAGATATTCACAGATATTACATGAACTGTATAAGAGTAAAGTATAATCTTTGAAGAGTGGTAATAAATAAATTAATAAATAAATAAATAAATAAAAAAAATAAATAAATAAATAAATAAATAAATAAATAAAAAAAATAAATACAAATTGGCATTCATAATATATCAAAGCGATATACATTTATTTCCCTGGAACTATGACAGACTAAAAAGGTCATATCGTATTACTCATAACATGTTGTTTTTGAAAGAAAGCAACGCGTTGCTTTGCCACCCTGATTGGGTAAAAAAGCAACGCTTTCCGACAGTACTTAAAGGCTGAATCATAGTGACGTCATAATTGGAATATTGGTACATATTTTGATACCAATGGAAAGAAGAAACTCTATCCTGTGGTACCGAATTTATAGAATTCGGATGTTAAGTAAAGAAAATCACGGGGGGGGGGGGGGGGGGAAACCACACCTCCTTACCTAAAGAAGTTGAAAATTGTTAGATCATCTGAACCGTTAATTAGCCTTAGTAATCCACGTGTACCTAATCGTACGTGCAAATCCGTTCGTATCTGGAAGAAATTCGCAATTTTGTATTTTCTGTCCATATTCCGGATAGAAATTACAGCACAGTAGCCTATGGAGCCATGGGAAACAAAGAAGATCGGGATCAACTCAAATTTCGTGAATGAGCTTTTCTCAAGGACATCTTGTGACCCACGAATGCAACAGGACGTGCTGGAATTATGAAATGCGCCGTTATACACTTTGGGAAAACAAATGAAAATTTTCAGAATTGGCAAGCGGGTAATCTTATATAACTAACACATTTAATTTTTAATCATTTTAATTGGGCAGAAGTTCCCTCAACTGATTAGCTTTGGTCTACTCTAGCTTCTTATTTGCCCTGTTTATTCTGGTTTTAGTTTATTCAGGCATGGAACGAAAAACAAATACCATGATATTTACTCAATGGAATCGAAACTAGGTCAACAATACTGGGTTATTGACATTTTGAAAATTGTCCATATATTTACTCAGTAAATGTCATGACATAAATGGTTGATGATAATCAGAACATAAACCTTTCAACTACAATAAAACTAGAACAGGAAAATACGAACCAACAAAACACGAATCTCATCAAGGTGTGATTCAATTCATTTGTTTAATCTGGCTTCTGGCTTCAGTTGTGGCTACTAAAGGCTTCAGGAGAGGAGGGAAAGGTAAATAGCGTAGCGGACACCCTAAAACTACCAAAGTTAACAATAACATCAGTGTTATCTTTTTTTGACTTACTTTTTTCTTTTTATTCTATTCCTACTTTTATTATTATTCTTTATGAAAGCACCTTATCTCGACTCAAACAGAAATTTACCTCAAAATGTAAGTTTGTGCTTGTTCTTTGCTGTTTTTGTTTTTGTCTCTTATTTCTTTACTGTCATGCAATGAAAATTAAATTACTTCCACACATTTGAAACAATTTAGATGTTTATATTCAACAGTTATACGAGCTTCCTGCCACGGAAATTCAATGTGTTGACATCCCAGGCAGAATTGATAGTGTAGTTATTGTTTTTAATCAATTAAAAATCAGGTATGCTCCCTCAACGGGTTTCAGAATTTCGAACCGACTGGAATAAAATATGGGTGTACCCGGCGAGCGTAGCAAGCAGGAAAATTTGAAGCTGGTGCAGCAATCGGGGAAACCTTTTGAATCTGCCCCCGGAGGCTCACGTCTGGTTACGCGCCTGCATTCAGACCGATATTCAGTTGTACTCACTATGAGCTAGTAAAATCTCAATTCCCTTGGCACAGTTCAGTAGCTTTCATTCACCAATGTATTTAGAAAATAGACCCCTGTTTTTTTGGGTATGATATATGATACCCAGATCACACAAGGTCAGTTCATGTCAATGTATGTACAAGTACAACCCACTGAACTGTGTCCTTGGTAGATGAGCTTATTGTAACTCATAGTGACTTCAGGCCTGTCGTAAGATATTGATTAGTTGGTAATAGAACATAAACAATAGCACTGGTCTGTGAGCTGACGACTGCATGTTTTTCAAGCTTGATAAAATTCTGGCAGTAATGACAGCATCCTTAGCTGCCACAGGCACCAAAAGCCACCAAGGGGACAACGACATTACTGCCAACGTTTGATCAATTTTAGATACACTCTAAATTCTGGAAAGGATATCAACAGCTTGATTTGAAAAAGCCGCGGGATCGGCGCTGTTGCTGCAGAATCATTTGAAAAGGAACCACTCCATCTTTATGTAGCAAATTAGCCATGGTATTTACATTTATCAACTCACGTCCGAATTTGTAAAACACATCACAATAGAGCATGCCTCACGCTTCACTACAGACAAGATTTGACACCTTTGGTAGTTAGTATGGACCCTCTATTAATACTAGGTAGTTAGTACTCTCAAATTGTGGTGTCGCCTTTTCAATATGGGCCAATTAAAGGTTAAACAGGGGTCAAACAATTTGGTGAAAATAAAAGAAGTTGTTCATCTAGCTTAATGTGTCAAAATAAGGAATAGTTTGTAGCGTCTGCAATGTATAGTTATCATGTTATGTGACAAAATAGGTCATAGGGCAACATAATCCAAAAAGGGGCTGAAAAAAAATCAAAAAATTAAATAAACTTAAAATAATCAAAAAACTATACCTTTTGGGTGTCCTCTTTCCCCAGGCAATAACTTGCAAGTATTTAAATAATCAGATTAACTTTTAATGTTGACCCCTGTACAAATTGAGATTGACCTTTTACCAATTTAGTCATTTGTACCCCGGTTAGTGTAAAACGCATAAGCGCATAAGAGCATAAGACTGCATAAGCATAAGAGCATAATAGTGCATAAGCATAATCGAATAAGAGCATAAGAGTGCATAAGTATAAGAATAACCGTATATAAGGAACATAATCGCATAAGAGTGCATAAGTATAAGAATAGCCGTATATACGGAACATAATCGCATAAGAGCATAATCGCATAAGAGTGGGGCATAAGGCATAAGAATAATCGTATATACGGAACATACTCCATAATAGTCCATAAGCATACGAATAACCGTATATACGCAATATAATCGCGTAAGAGCATAAGAACATATAGTGCATAAGCCAGTAGAATAACCGCGTATTTCGGAGCATAAGCGCATAACGGCATAGACTCAATAGAACCCAACATGCATAAAGCATGAAGAATAACCGTATAATAGGTATCAGAATCGCTAACAGCATAGGGGCATAAGCATAAAAATAACGGTATGTACGGAACATTTAGCGCATGAGAGCATAAATAGTGTAAAACGCATAAGCCCCACTGAGTCTATACGGAGCATAAACGCACGATGGTGTAAAAACGCATTCAATTTACGCATCATACGGACCTAATAATCGCCCATAAGACATGGGGGAGGGGAGGGGGATACTGACATGTCAAGGCATACTGGGAAAAAAAAATGTTCTCCCAAAAAATCATTAGACCATGGTCTGCCAAAAAAGTCCTTGCATAAGGTTTTCAATTTAGAAAGAAGAAGAAGGAAACACTCTGTAAAATCACCCGTTTTTTTTGAAGGCAGAAAACCCCTAGACATGGGTCCAAATTTGCAAATTTTTCGAAGAAAATCGTCAAATAGGCCATTTTTTAATGGGTTTTACACTCTAATGCCTCTTATAATAAACTGTTATCGGATGGGCTTATAAATGCTCCGATTACGGTTAATGCGCTTATGCTCTTACGAAGTTATGCGCTTATGCGTTTTCTCTGATGCTTATGTGCGGATGTGCTTATGTATTATAATGCTATGTAAAAACGGTTATCCTATGCACTCTTATGCTCCTGATGCGCTTATCGCCGCATACTACGGTTATTTCTTTCTTATGCTTATGCAGTCCTTATGCTCTTAATTAGCGCCGTATAACGTATTTTCATGCTTTGCAGTCTATGCTCTTATCGCCGTATTGTTCTTATCTTATGCAATCTTTCCGCCCGTATTGCGGTGTATTCTTATGCTTATGCGTCTTCTACATGCTTTTTGCGCTTATGCGCTTATACGCTTTGCTGTACATACGTTTTTCTTATGCTCAATAAGCAGTCTTATGCTCTATGCGCTTATATTATGCTCTTTGCGCTTATGCTTCGTAATATACGGTTTCTTCTTATATGCGTATCAGTCTATGCTCCTATGCGCTTTATTTCGTTTTACACTAACCTTTTTACCCTATAAAACCTACTGCAAAACAACCAAACTATACATTTGTGGATTCCTTTTTGAATGACTATAATGACACTAATCGCCATACATTTCATTTGATTGGAGCATTGACCCCTGTGTAATGGGCCCCTATTGAAACCGTAAATGTGAGAGTACTAACTACCTGGCATTGATATAGCGGGTCCACATACTACTACCCAAGATGGTTAAACCTTTTTTTTGGGGTGGGAGGGTAAACGAACTCCTTGAATAAGGCCCCTATGATATCTGCTCCTGCTCTACAATGAAATCCTAATCACAACGTTTTTTTTTACTCCCTATTTTCTATCCAGTTTTTTACCTTTCTCTCTTACTGCAAATTTTATCTTAACAAGTGGAGTTGGAAATGCACTATGACATTTTTTGTGTCTGAGCTGGCTTTGACTTACACCATTATGTTGCGTCATCAATTTTTATTTGCTTTCTCGCTAATGCCTATGAAAATACAATCATAATTTAGTCCCTCTACTATTCAATTGAGTTGCGGAATAAAACCAATTTGTATCTGTAATTTCAAGCGTTCTCTACAGAGAATTGGCATTATTCGTTTGAAATTGCTCAGTTTAACATAGCGATGAGATATTTTAAGAGTGCTATCGATTACCTTTTAAAGGGTATTAGTAGTTGACTGGATAACTTTAACCTAACAAAGAAGGATTCTAATGTAATTGATAGCACATGCAGAGAAGTAAATGTTAACGTAACCAAAAAAGTATTTGATGTATACTTTGAAGTTTACAGCAGTCGGAAATTGGATAATAAATATAAAAGTTGGATACTGATATGTAATTACCATACAAAAGCTTTTGGAAGTAATTGAAATAGTTCGTCGTGTAGCAAAGACAGCATTCTTGAAAAGTTTGTGGATAGGGACTTGCTTGACAAGCATACTAAAACAAAACAACAACAAATATACAAACCAGTAGCAATACTACTTACATTGAAACCTGAGCCCGCTAATAGTTTTGAACGCAAACATCTTCTGAAACACCAATTAATGCAATTGTATCATTTTGAAAAGGAACCGCTTCACGCTGTCGGCATATTTTCCCTTTTATGTATGATGGTATTACATGTAAAATTCATCATTTAATGCTAAAGACGACGTTTTCATTAAACTTAAAAGGTTTTATACTTAGTATATCATCGGCCGCAATTGGCGACGATCACCGAGGTTGAGTGTATTTTGGTCTTATTTGGTTCTACCGCTTTATTAACATTTTACGTCCCAAAAGGCTGAATGACCTAATAGAATATTGTTACGTCCATGTTTTGATTCTATTCAGCAAGCACATAGAATGTGTCAAACACTTCAAATACGGTTAGCAGGTGTTTGTGTTATTAATGGAGTTAATGACACCGATTTTATGCTAAGCAAAAAATGGTTTTTTGGGCCGTACTAGGCTGTTGCGATGGCACCTCAGGTATGGCAAAACAAAGGGTACCGATAAAGTTAAAAAGGAAGCAGCGCAAATTCAGGATCGTTGGAGTGGGAGCACTCAAATACAAACTCGTCTTGGGGGGGGGGGGGGGACTAATGCGAGAGGATAAACAAAGTGCAAATGCATTTTAAGCTTATCAAAGACAACTATGTACAAGTCCATATAACCACTTTTTAGGAAAAAAAACCCACCACATCAAATATTGAGGAAATTTTGTCACACCGTCTCCCACAAATAGATATATAGCGATGACGAGTTAATAATAACATAAACAGCTGGATCGGTTTACCCTAGTACAGAATAAACAAAGATTGGTAATATTTGTGTTTGAGGTAAATAGTCATGTGCATAACATTACCCTATAAATCTGGGCTCATCACACGGAAAGGCTTTTTTGATCTCAGTTCGGATAGTACTTACAAAATCAGATAAAAAGGAATACTTCGTTTTTATACACGGTTTCAAGCCAACCACTTGGCAGATTATGTTGGCACATCTTACCAGTACTAAATATTAAAATACTAATTTGGATGTTTTTTTTTCGATGTTTCGGATCAGCAAAAAATAAATTATAATCATACATGAATGAAGAGTTCTGATAATGATCACTCTGTTTGCCGCGATATTAACACGCGATTATGAACTATTCTTTGCGCCCTAGCTCTGCCGATTCTGAAATCATAATGGTCGATTCCATTCCTTTTTAAGAAAGGACTGTCTTGGGTTAATTGCGGGCCCACAATTTATTCAGGTTTGTTTAGTCCGGTAAAATATGATCAAAAGGATAAAGAAAAAAATAGGACAAACGAAAACTGTTGAAATGCATTTCTGAGAGGTATTCTATGAACATACTAAATGTTGCATAGTGTTGCCCTTGTTCATTTTAAATTATTTTCAGAAATAAATGACCGCCATATCCGATTATGGGAAACGCTCTATTAGCAGTATTTTCACATTTAAGGTACTGATTACATGCTTTGACGAACAAGGGATGGAAAACAAATATTTTCAACTCTTAAATTTGTTTATACACTGAGAATATTATTATTCAAAAAAGTGTCTTATTTAGCTAATTAAATATTAGTCATGCACATATTTTTTTTATAATACCCACAAAATAATGCTAAAAGTGGTTTGAATTAAAAAGAATGCTTTTTAAAGATTTTCGGATTCAATTTCATTAATTGGAAAGTATTTCTAAACCTTGAAAATGGGATTTTTAATTACAAAATTGCGTCAAAATGACGAAATAGCAAATGGTTTCAATGTATACTCAAATTCGTCTCATTTTTGTGCTTGACTAACTAATTCTAGTTATTGACGAGTCTAAAGTCGTCTTTAGTTAGTCAATTAATTTGTCATTTGACAAATTAAAATTCGTCAGTCATTAATTAGTCATTTTAAAGTGTAAATTTAGAGGTAATAAAATATTGTAATCATGAATACTTTAAAATATGGGAAGGTTATCTTCCAGCATAGCAAACATGTTTCAGCACTGAAAAGTACATTTTTTTATGAATGATAAAACAAGTGATTTGCATGACTAATTTTTAATTAGTCCAAATAAGACACTACTTTTGCAATAAAGTATGCAAAGTCTTTGCATACACTGTTGCTCATAATGTTGGAATAAAATATTATTACCACTTTTTATGGAATGGTTTCTTTACAGTTGTGTTTTATTAATGATATCTAGGGTGTACATCGACACACTGCTGATTGAGTCAGTTCTCTTCAGGAATATCACCACTAGTACCACAATTAACCCTTACGAACTGTGCGCTACTCTACAATTGTGTTATCTATTGTGTAATGAATGCATCATCGCCAAAATCCAGTAGCATCGTCTACAAACGGCTCTGAAAAAACATATTCCAACTTACGAGCAGCAGTGTAGTCCCCATAGTTCACGTTAACAGCTTATCTATTTACGGTATGAATGGTATGGCACGGATCAAAAATATTTAGTACACGGCCGTTTCGCGTGGTAGCCTATACGGCCAGCTAAACTACAACAAGTCTACCACGGCAGCTACTGCGCAAGGAAAAAGGGAGAACCCCCGCCTTCGGGACCAACTCTGGGCTGGCCGGTAGTGCTGCAACGCATGGCCAAGTAGACAGTGATTAGGTATACAGTGATGCTGGCTCTCTACACTACCTACCCCATAACTAACCTGTAATGCCCACTAGGTGTGAGAAGGTGGATATGGTCGAACATAACCGGAGTAGGACCACGCAGCTACTTCACGAGCTACGCCGCGGTTACCACGACGCCCTTTTGATAGTGGACGAAATAATCGCGCTATGCAAAGTTTCTCTGTTTTGGCACTTTTTGATCGTTTTGAGGAAATCAAAAACGAAGTGTAAAACGTGTATTGCATATTACAAATGTTCCGGCTGTATCCGGTGTTACAGCGTGTGCCCAAATTAAATGCAATCCTCTAAGTTGGTGCTATAATTTCGAAATTACTTTAAATATTTTGAAATTTTGCGTTATTTCATAGATAGAGCCTAAAGATTTCTCCACCTACTCTTCAAAATTCATTGGTTTGAGGTAAATTGCGATTACGTAAGAAAACCACAAGTTTAAGTATTCAAAGTTTTTGAAGGGATTAATAACCAATCAAAGCAGGTGTTAGCTTGTAGATGCGTGTTTGTTTTTTCCTCTTTTCTTATCCTTACCTCTTTATTATGGTTAAATTAACTCAGATAACCTGGTCAACTAAATATTAAACGTTTAAAGACAGCCTATCTTTTGAAAAAATACCAGTGAAATCTTATCTTGTCACAAGGACATCTGTCAAATGTCTTGTTCACAATGAATCTGTCATAGCGTTTGATGTAACTCAAGTTTGATTTTCAGTGGACTAAATTTTTACTTTTTGTTTTCAAACTTTACATTTTTTAAAAAAATTAAAAAAATTAAAAAAATTACACACACACACACATTAATACTAGTTCCATTGATGGTATGAATTCATCCAGTGCCATTTACAATGTTCAACACGGATTTATCAGACATACCAAAAGTTAAAAAACTTAAGTTTGTCCAAGTTGGTTGGTCCACTATTCTAAATATGGGTGTTGTAGGAAAACATTGTAGGCCCTACAGACGATAAAAGACCGGTGATAAAAACAGTGAAAATATACATCTACCGCGCTTACAGCGGATTATGACATCCTTACTGTGCTTATTTAAATTATTTTCCATTCTAAGTATTATAAACATCTTTACTTGTTGCAAAATATTTTGATTATATGTAACCAATTAATTTTCACTGTACTGATTTAATTAATAATGATTTATCATATTGTTTTTAATAAATAACAATAATAATAATAATACCCCGCTTTTATTAGGCCATTTCATCAAGATCACACGCTGTTGCCTATTATTATACGCCGCCATCTGGAAATGTTCACAATCATTTCGCTTCATATAGGTTGGCAGCTGGCCAAGCGCACACCTATCAGCACTAGATTGTAATATTCCCCCTAACAGCTACCGAATATCGCTGGGTGACGAAGCAAGTAAGGTAAACTGCCTTGCCCAAGTGGCACAACACAATGGCGACAGCAGGGCTCGAACCCACAACCTTCAGCTCATGAGTCGGACCCGTCATATCTAACTGGACCCACATGTGGTATTCTATGATGAACAAATAAAGATTGATTGTAGATTGAAGATAATTTGCAGTGAGATTAACCCCTTGAGGGATCTGTTCACAATAAATGAAAAAGAGATACACATTATATTTAAAATAGCCAATGTACAAGGAAAAATGGACATTGTGATATGAAAGGAAAAAAATACACTGGGTGGTTATATTTAAGGTTAATTTTTCCTATTTGTTATCATTGAACCAGTCCAATCCAACAACTGAATTTGTATACCTCTAGCGGGACTAGAACTGGTTATTGTGAATTATGATATCTTAGGTAGTCCCGCATTGCAAGAGCTAGTCCCTCTTTGTGGGAAACGAGTATGGATTCCCGACCAAAATCCAAAACCTCCTGAGAGTTGTTGAACTGGGTTTTTTCCCCCCCCACCCCAAATGTAAGGCGCCCCTATGTATGAGTATTTTCTTCGCAGCGTTCAACGCGTGCTGATTAGATGTGATTCCCGATGACCCGGATTTTTTACGCAATGAAGAAAAAGAAACAGAAGAAACAAACCACGAACTGCGATTAATCGAGCGAGAAAATCGGATTAGGCTTATACTAGGAAGGGCCACTTGTGAGGAATGAATAGCCATTGCAATTAATAGGGCGGCAGATGGATTGGTCAAAGCAAAGTGGGTAGTTGTGCTTCCTTCTTATCTCTTTCTTCCATGTTGGAAGCAAGCCGGTCTCATTTGGGTGTTTCTTCTTCCGCCAGAACATGCATAGACAGTTTATCTTATCACAATAAATGAACAGGTTGTCCCGTTACTGATGGAAAATTTCAACGAAGTACACGATTGAGACATCTGTGATTGTACACAGATTGTAAAGTATGGAAGGATTTTTCGCGAAGTGGATACCAGAAACGAGACAGGCATAATCAAGAGATATCCTAGGAATATGCCGCCATTTAAAGACACCCGATGGTCAAATTAACACTAGAGTTATTTATCTGACCTACTTCTGCGCTTCATTGTTATTATAGCGGGCGCATAAAATATGTAAGATAATACAATGAAAAAATGTTTGATTCTTTAAAAAATACTCAGGAATTACGAGGTTTAGGGTAATATAATCCAATTATAAAATATTGCAATTTAGTTGTACTTTAATGTAATATATTATATGTTGCCGGATCAATATTGATGCAATCCCATGAGATTTTAGTAAACTCAAGGATCGATTATTACTGGAACATGGGTAAACCCGAGCGTTAAAGAGACATGAGGAGATTTCCAGAAAGAAGCGCCCCCAATTTTGTCGAATCCTGTTTTTTTGCATATTTGGAATGCTTTCCAATGTATTAGATCACACCTGAAGTGAATAAGCCGAATACGCCGTCTTTATGTAATAAGATGATGATTTAGTACTTTCTGTCGTGCACGACAGAAAGTCAAAGCATGGTTTTCTATGGGGACGATTGCGATAACAGGCAAGTTCAAAACAAGGTTTGCGGTTTTCTTTTGTACTTGTTTGTTCAATAAACCTTCGAAACGTTCTCGGTAGGTGGTCTACGACCGATCCAGTGAAAATTGAGAGAAATATGTATCCTCAAAAAATCTCCTCCTGTCACTTTAATATATTGTAGGTATTTCTTATAAAATTCCAATAAGTCATTTAACTATTACTGAATATGTTATAAGGGTTTTTTTATATTTTATAAAATGATGGTGGTCCACAGATATTACGTTTAGCATTTCATATCTACACTTAGAATAAAGTGGCTCTTCGTTTATTAAATGCTGAGAACAGTGAAGAGCACTGGAAGGGTCAAAGCCAAGAATGTACTATCACGATTCCCTGAATATAAAACAAATAGATTGAAGTATGTCCCATAGTATGTACATATTTTTTTATATGCATCATTTTAACCATATTTTATATTATATTGTGGTTAACAGGGCGGATCCAGGAATTCTCAATAGGGGGGGGGCGCCCCCCGGGGTCCTATTCGCTTTTAAAAATTAAATATTAATTGTTAAAACACCCAAAGTTTTTTTTTTCACTCGGGTTCGAAATTCGGAAGAGCGGGGGGGGGGGTCCCGGCCGCCTATACTTTTCAAACCACCAAACCCAACAAACAAGAAGAGTACCTATGCTCTTCATAATGTTAAAAAGCGAGTGAAGCAAATTTGTTCTAACCAGGCGATCGCGCGAGCCGGAAAATTTTATAAATGGTGTAGCGCCAAGGCTGCCCACAAAAGTCATTTTCATAGATATCCAAGGCGCCCGGCCCCTGTGCGGCAAAAGGCATTTTTCGACATCTACAGGCGCCCGGCGGCCTTTTGGTTGCCAAAATAGGGGGGTGTTCTCTTGTTTTAACATGTTGCCTTTAAACCCTCGTCAAGCAAGGAGAGGGGTGGTTACCACCCCCCGTAACTGATGATGCCCCTTCCGCACAAAAACGCAAACGAATACGATCTAAGGCGTGATGTAATGTAAGTTCATCCTTTGCGGTCATTGTACGAAAAAAAAATTGAGGTACCACCTTCATGGTGGTCAGGAAGGCCCGTCAAAATCGGAAGATGGGGGGGGGGGGGTGGTTGCCACCTTCCTATACGTTACTGTGTAAAATGCAAAAATGGTACTTTATGTAAGAATGATGCTACTGTCGCACAATACTTGTATTTTTTTCTTATTATTTCGAGTAATAACATGTGTAGGCTTACTTGGACCCATTTATTTGCGAAATAAATACCAATTTTGCTTGCATTAAGTGGCCAAAAACGGTGGAAAAACCCTCGATTTTGCTTACAAATTTGCGTTAAAAATAAGCTCTCCGTTATGGGAACGTCACTAGAACGTCATGTGTTAAAACTTGATATGTTGTACTTGATTTAATGAAAGGACATATGTTGTTGTTAGCTACACACTGATACCAAACAAGATGATTGTTTGTTGCTCTTAATTTATACGAAAAAATCAGGGAACCAACCCCCCCCCCCCCCTGAGTCGTGAACCCTTGGTTGGACGAGGGTACTTAACGCGAAGCGAAAAATCGTGTATTTTCACTTGAATAGGCCATCCGCTTTTAAAGTTGGGGTTGGATCCGCCAAGTTCTAAAGGACCATATAGCATGTACAGATTAAGAGTTAAGACAAAGGCGTCACCAAAAAATTTTAAACACTAGGGACAAGGGCATTTGGGTAAAAGGAAAGTACAACGGGGGTCTGTGTTTGGTACTCCTTTGAAGCCCAATAAATAAGCTTTTATTGCGTTTATTCAGTCCAAAAACAGATATGTAGAATACAAGATAGCTTCGTAAAAAGGACCGGAGGGCAAAAAATCGGATTGGTCGATTTCAATTAGTACATTTGTAAGATTGAGGGAAACTGATTTTATAACATACTCAAAACTGGAAGTTATTGATGGCTATTGAACCTATTGAAGCATTGCCAATCCTCTTGAACTCCAATATGTTAATTAAGTGGAACGCTTTCTTTATGATCAGCACTTACTTTGGTGTGCGATTTTTTTTTCGAAATTAACTAGTGAGTCACTTTCATTAGAAAACTTATAGCCTTACCGAATCCACTTTCAAAATTACAAAGAATGCTAAACCAAACCTTACCAACAAAACAAACAATCAGAAACTTCCACATTGCATTTCCAAGGAAACTATGATTCTGTAGACAGGACAAAAAAGTGATTTTTAAAAACCACGCAAAGAAACAAAAAAGAAACTTAATAAACCTCTGAAAATTGGCCTAAGGATAGTTGAAGCAGGCGGAACTTGGAAATAAATATGCCAGTCATGCCACAGTAAGTAGAGTGTAGCAGGACCCAACAGACCCATAAGACCAGAATAGCAAAACCTCAAGCCACTTGTCTTTCTTTCTTAGAAGAGCCGTTGTGCTTAGATTCAACGATGTGAGGTTTTTATTTAACTATTAAAAACACGGAACAGGTCTTCTGCAATTAAAATAAAACAGCAAGATCCATTGCTTTTCCTTTTAATATGGAAATAAGTTGTTCTCTGTAGTTCGGTATTCATGTTGCGTCATGCATTTTCAAATGATTAGAGCAGAAATGGACCAAGTGATGTGCCCATCTCATATTGATGAAGAATATCTTGAGTTATACCCATCGGATTGGAATGAAATAAATGTCAACCTAAAAGCTTATTTTATTGCCTTCAAACACAGTTACCAAACAAAGCCACATGCTACTTTTCTTTTACTAAAAATGCCCTGTGTCCCGAGCTGTTAACATTTTTGGGACAGCCTGTATTACGCATGAACAGAGTTGACATTTTAATACCAGCACTAATCCATCCAGAGCAAAGGACCTTATCTACGTTCATACCAAAATTGTAAGGACGATAAGACGACAGAATACGGGTGGAGAGAGTAGTGTTTGAATGGAACTCTATTGACAAGTGAAATGTCTTGGAAATGCCAGGCAAAATTGTTAGATGTGAATTATACCTAAATAAACCACGTACAACTTATGAACAATGATGTATTCAACTTTGAAATAAAGGAGGCGTGTGCTCAAGCCAGGGTGCATTGGCACAAATCTCATGAGGGTCTTTTGTTTTATGTGAACTATTAAGGTTTGTTAATTGTTTCGGATTGCCCCAAATCAACTGCAATAAGATAAGTTGGGAGGACCAGTTATTAATAACGAAATTAAGTTTTCAAAGGAAGCATTGTTAAGACGAGGAGGAAGAATATTTTGATAACACGTGACCATGTTTGAAGTATGGGTCCACCAGGTAATGTTATCGTGTGCGAAAACTACACCAAGAAATTTTGGTGGGAGACTGGGAGAATCTAGATATACACACACCATCAAAACATATGTTCAAATCGTGATAAGTACGGTTACTGTGGCGATTTTTTGAAAATTTTAGTTTTAGTTTTAGGCAATATCATTTAATAGTAAGATGAAGAGCAATGGGCCTAAAACAGAACCTGTGACACCACATTAACATTACGGTTAGGATGAATTACGAACGTTAATGCACACATATCTATTATTAAGGTAACTCTTGAACCACTCGAAGGCACTTCCTCTAACATCGTAATGGTGTAACTTAGCAAGAAGAATGCTATGATCAACAGTATCGAAGGCTTTGGAGAGGTCCAAAAATACCCATCGTGTGCATCCATCAACTTCACACCACATATCGCTCTCACCATTGCCCTCTCTCTCTCTTCTCAAAATCCCTATCTCATTTTCGCTCAGACGCCATGTCTCACTCCCATTCAGAATCGTCGATCTCACACAACTTTTCCCGTGTAGCAACTCTCTGCATTCTCTAAACTTTACCCACACATGCATTACTTTAGCTGTCATAGCCGCCACGCATCCACCACCACCAATAATCCTGCTCCCAGGTACGTGAACTTGTTCACCGATTCCACCTCATCACACAACTTTTCCACCTGTTCCACCATCTCTAGCTCTTTTCTCGCATCCTCCACACACAAAATCTCTTGCCAAACCTGGGGTCACTCTCCCATGGATTTATTCCATCATTTCTAACACACACTGAATTTGCTTTTACTTCTCCCACATATGCGGCGTGGGTCTACCTTACTCACTAACAGCTCGCCCTCCACCCCGCTCACCATAACTTTTGTTTTCTTCCCAAGATTTACCTTTAGACCCTTACTCTCAAATGCCTTCTTCCATTTCTAAAACTTCTCCCTCAAATTGTCCAAGTCATAAGCATACAGCATCTCGCCCATCAAAGCTTCTTTTTGCACTCTCTGTAACCACATCAATCAGTACAGACCCCACCTCAAACTCTTCGGACAAATCAGACCCCACTCTTGTCTAACTCATCACCACTCTAAACAAAACAATAAACAATTTTCAAAACTATCAGAGTCATTACAATTTACATAAATCACTTTGAGCGACATCTCATTAAAGAAAACATTATATCTCTTATTATATAGCCTAGGGAGATGATTTTGAAAATAAAATAAATGTTTCCTTGGTTAAGGAGTTCATTAAAACTATTTCCAACACTCTCAGATGAATATGAAAGTAGAGAACCTTGATGCACACCCACCTCAATCTCCTCGGACAAATCAGACCCCACTCTTGTCTAACTCATCACCACTCTAAACAAAACAATAAACAATTTTCAAAACTATTTATTATATATAGTATATAATTTAATATTTATCAAGTTACTTTCTCGGGTTGTATCATTTACTTGATCCTCGCGTGCATTGAATTGAGTTTCGCATCGTCATAGATTATGCTAGAATCATGCATCATAGGCCCACCCTTCTAAAAATACATAATTACGGCCGCTTGAAACTCTGAAATAAAGACTGAAATACATTAACGCTCGTTTCTCTGGTATCCACATAAACACAGTCCTCCGCGCGTGTCCCAGTGGTAATTCTCACGCCTAGATAGAGAGATGTCCGGTGTGAAAGTAATCATAGTCCGGCAGGTATCATAGTTCCGGCTCCATAGACGACAACGGAATAAAGCGTTAAACTAATGTTGCGTGAAGAGTCAACTGAATCGATTGCCCTATTGTTCACTATTGTTCCCGGACTGTGAGCCCGGAGGACTATATCTCCTGCCACACCGGGTTCGAGACCTTGTATTTTCGTTTTTATTTAATTCTGTGCTCGCCAGCTTCTCCGAGCTTATATATAATATTTATCAAGTTACTTTCTCGGGTTGTATCATTTACTTGATCCTCGCGTGCATTGAATTAAGTTTCGCATCGTCATAGACATGCATCATAGGCACACCCTTCTAAAAATATATAATTTTCAACTCTGTCAGAGTCATGGCAATTTACATAAATCACTTTGAGCGACATCTCATTAAAGAAAACATTATATCGCTTATTATGTAGCCTAGGGAGATGATTTTGATGTTAAAATAAATGTTTCCTTGGTTAAGGAGTTCAATAAAGCTATTTCCAACACTCATATGAATATGAAAGTGATATCAATTTGCATATGTCACAGTTTTCCAAGACAGCCCACAAACAAACTTTTACCGGACACTCAACAATATTTATAAAGGAGTCTAGGTTTGCCGCCGGCACCGCTACTCCATTGCGATGCACACGCCAAAGAGTCCTCAAACCACCAACAAAGCGAGGCACGGCGTGCTAATTGCGACATCACACCCTGTATAATGCATGTCGTGTGATATATCCCATCCAATTACTGCACGGAGTCGTGCATGTACAATCAGGGGAAATCCGGAAAAGAGCAATGCGCTGTGACAAGATGTTCCGATAGCCCATGTGAATTGAATGACGAACATGGAATATCGGAACTAGCAAAACGGTATAATGGAACGATGTCATGGATGGGAAAAGTGGGGTTTGCCTTGTGCATATTGGCAGCGTCAAGAGGCTAAAGACGATGTCAGAACTAAACTACTGTCATTCCCGCTTTGATCTATTGCAACCCAAATTGTAATTGTAAGTTTCTACGAAATTATTTTGAGCAAAAAGAGAATGAAATGTAATTTGAGAATTTGGCCCAAATCCAATCTTTCTGTGCTGTGGATTAGCCATCAAAGCCCTGTACAGCAACTCTCGAAGTGCAGTGATGGTGAACGGAAACATTTCAGAGCATTTTGACGTAACCACAGGAGTCCTGCAGGGAGATGTACTTGATTATCTTTTAACGAAAGTCACCACCGGAATGGACTCTGGAATTGTAACGCATCCACGTCGATCTACGAGGTATCCGACCAAACTGAATTTTGCTGATGACGTGCATGGCTTTCTGGAAGTTGAATCAGCTATGGTGCCAGATGGAAACATGAACGCCGTCGGGTACCTGGACATTCTGAAAAACCACTGCCTGCCACATGCAAGAAGGGCTTATGCAAACAATTTTCGGCTGCAAGACGGGAACGCCACGCCGCATATGGCCGCTGTAGTGAGAAAAAATCTTGAGGCGGGGGGAGAGCAGATACCATATGATCTTCTTGCTCTCTTCGGATGCCTTAGGCAGAACCTTCAATAACAGGGACAATTTTCCTCAAACTCTACAGGTGTTAGCTCAGGCTCAATGAGTGGTACGCTCTGACATCATAACCAATTTTGTGGACAGTATGCTGCGACGTCCCGACGCACTGATTCATGCCGGCCATACTCAATATTAGTGACTACATTCAAATCATTCGATGCATGAAATCACCCAAAAACGTTTTACCTGTAAAAAAGACTGATGTAAAAAAACTTGTTACAAAATCCTTACATCTGCTGTTCAAATACCCACTTTTCCTTTCAGGCTAGGGACACAGTTCGTAAAGGGTTAATTGTGGACTAAGTTCAAGGTAATATATTCGGAAGAGACCGATCAATCAAGTAGTGTGGCGATATACACCCTACATATCATAAATAACTCACACTGTAAGAATCATTCCATAAAAAGTGGTAAAATATTTTATTCCAACTTTAGGAGCAACAGTGTATGTTGTTGTTGTTGTTGTATGTTGAGAATGCTGTCTGCATCTGTTGATGATGTTATTGGCTGTTGTGAAAAAAGAGTTAACATTTGCCTGTAATATCCCCATACTTACTATACTATACTATGCAGGTACTTATAAAGCGCTCTTACAAAGACAAACCAAGTATCACAGCGCTTGACAAAAGAAAGATAAGAGAACATAATCATAAAACAAACAAAATCAATGATCAAATAAGTGAGCCTTTAAAAGAGACCGGAAAATTGCTAGTGTTTGAGCATGACGGATGTGGTGAGGAAGTTTGTTCCAGAGAGATGGTCCAGCAAAATAGAAGCCTTTACTACCAGTTTGAGTACGGGTGTGCGGAACAACACGACAAGCCTGTGTCCTTGAGCAGAGCGTAAACCACTTCTGCTGGGGATGTAAGGCTGAATGAGTTTAGTGATGTACGATGGGTCGACCGGTCGTTGGATCCCAGCAAAACTTTGTCCCAATAGTCTCAGAGTTTGAATTTCGATGGCGACTAGTATGGGTTACCAGTGACGTTCTCGAAAAAGAGGCGTGGCATGGTCATATTTTTTGTGCCGAAAGATAGTCTCTGGGTGAACAACAACCGACATACTTCTGATGACGCGTTGAAGTTTCTTCACGTCTTTGGCGATGTAATATCCATATAAGAGAAGTTGGCAGAATCAAACCTTTGAGTTACTAATGTCTCACGACCTGCGTCTTGACAATCAGATTTGACTAGAAACATTACGGAATGCGTGACCGTTTTGCGAAGGTGGACGTTTATTGACGGCACATGGATAGACCTGATTTGACATATATAGCGTTGTATCAAACACAACCCCAAGTTTCTTAATGGTAGAAGATGGAACAATAATGTCAGAACCAATGGCTAAGCGCTTCACCTCTGATCAGATGTTCAAATCGAGGACTGGAAATGACAAAAACTCAGTGTTTAGTTTCATTTAACCGAAGCATGTTGTGGTCCATCCAAAATTTGATATCTGTGATACATTAGTAAGATGCAGAGGGCATTGTCGCAGTTCCAATTTTATTACGTGACTGAATGAAATTGTCAGTTGTATGTCGGCAGCGGTCGAAGTGGTATTTCACATTCTTAACTCATTACATCTGACGTCGGCAATGGGATGAGTGTAAAAGGAGAATGACTGCGGGCTGATGACAGAACCTTGTGGGAAGGGCCAAAGTGTAGCGGTTGCAAATCAAAGTTCCCAGCAACTTTTTACCCTTTTGTGCGTTACTCAGGTTGAATGAAACATTCGCGAACATTACCACGAATACCAAAAACACTAGTCAACCTGTTTAAAAGACATCAGATCAATGGTGTCAAAAGCTGCCGACAGGTCAAGCACACCAGAAGCAGCCTGCTGATTTGTCAATGGAATTCAAATGTCACTCTTTGCCCTTCACACAACGCGCCTCCGTGTGCGTGGCCTGGCCTGTAGGCATACTGATACATTTGGGCAAGGTTATATAATTACTAACATGATTATTTACACTACACAAAGCAGATTTTTCAAAGTTTAGACGAAAGGCTGTTGTTGACACGGGTCTAAAGTTCTTAAGATTGTTAACATCATGCTTGTTTTTCTTCAGGACAGGAGTGACGATAGCTTCTTTTAAAGAAGTCAGGATAATATACCAGTAGACAATAGATGTATTCACAAGGGAAAAAACCTTAAAAACATCAGGTTCCCCCAGCAATGTATGTCTATTTCCTCTTTAACAATGCCAAGTTGGTAATGGGTCTATCCCACATGATTTAGTGGGGTCGATTCCAACAAGTTGGGCAACATCAAATCCTTCACTAAGAAGCTGAGAATTTGAGTCAGATCAGGTGGCATTGAACATGACACCATTGGTGTGGTGATTATGGTTAGGCTTTGTGCACGACATCCATTGTGGCTGGCGAAAACCATATTTCTGGCGAAGTGACAATCTTTCTCTTTGAGAAGTACTGAAGCGATTGCTTAGCAGTTTCATAGAGTCGCAAGAAGGCAAAGATGAGACAGAACGAGTCGCAATGTTTCAATGTCTTAAAAACAGTCTTTGTATCAGCTGATTTCAGTTTGGCAATGTATACTTAGATTTCTCATGGCGTGAAGTCATATTATTGATAAATGATTGCTTTGATTGAGGTAATTTTGCACGATCTTCATAAGCTAACCACTTTTCCGACATTTCACTTTCAAGTTTGCGACGGTCACGTCTTCGTCAGGAGAACATCTTTTAGTATACCATTGATGTACGCGCTTAAAAACATTTGACTGAGGGCTCAGGGGACCAATGACATCATATCAAGAACATTTCTTTGCACACCTGATATTAAAAATCAACTTGGCTATACTTCTGAAGGATTTCACACTAAACTTGAGTCCATAGGTTGCAACATATTGTATCTAAGGATTTCTCGAAATCTGATTTCCTACCTTAGAGAGTAGATACATAAAAGCAAATTAAACATACTTTCAGTTTGGCCCTATGCATTGAACTTACATGCCGCTTCCCCAGGAAGACTTAAATCATAAGGGGGATATGTGCACAGTTGGTTGCTCCACAGGCAAGCACACCTAATCACCGCATGCCACGTTGCTCCCCACGAATGGACCCTTTTATGATTACTCCGAAATGATCCGTTATAAGGTTCCTTTCACCGTTTACACTATGACAACTGGCATTATATGACAATAACTGCAATATTGATAAAGTCCTTAGTTTACATTAGCTCCTCGAATGCTTAGAGAGTTCACTTGCACCGTACCTTATTCTCAATTGCTGCCAAAAATATACCTATCCAATGAGCCAATTTGTCTTTTATCATTTACCATCACATTAACACTATCATTTTAAGTACTGAAGAGATGCCAAGAGCCGTTCATCGCTGTCATTACAATTAGAAAAGAAACAACAAACGTTTGAAGATGGCATGTAGAAGGCAATAAATTATACTTAACTTGAATAAAGCGTTTTGTTCACCGTCATTAAACTAATTACTCTTTGGTACTCAGGTCATGTTGAAGGACGGATTTCCTTAGTCTAAACTAATTGTAGTTTTGTGTTAGTTTATTGTTTTAGCAACTTATCTACATGCCGTTGTGTAACCAGAGACAACAGCCCTAAGAAATTTTCAATTTAATTAGTTTTTCTCCTGGTGGGCAAGTTTATGTGATAATTGGACGCGGTCTGCCCTACAAAAGCCACACTGTTTCACAATTTACTCAAATTACTTATTTATAATTCAACTCACCAGGGGACATACCGCAGATACAAATGAACTGGAGATTTCATTTACTTGGTTGTAAAACTTATGATATACATAACTTGCAATAGTCCGTGCTAAAGTTTCGGCCTTTGCTTTGATCTATCTATCTCGCACCTTAGTATTACAGTTTCTAACTGAACATGTTTTAATACTGCCTTTAAATTAAAATTGAAAAAAAGAAGGGGACAACTTTCCGCAAGTGAGAAGTTTAATTTTTTAGTTAAAAAAAAAAAAAAAAAAAAAAAAAAAAGTGGGGGGGGGGGGGATTTACCGTCCTCCCAGTACTTAACCAAACCAAGTTATTTGGTGCCTTCTGGGGTCTTTTAAATTTTAATCCATTTGCAGATGTAAACAGTGAAAATCTGGAGGCGGGGGGAGAGCAGATACACTGTAAAAATGCCGTAATTTTACGGAAATTTCGGGCAGCAGTATTTCCAGTATTTTTATGAGGGTAAATTTACAACAGAATTTCTTCTGTCAATTAATGGAACTTTGACAGTAATTTTAACAGAAATTTGTTCTCATATTATGGAAAATAATATGTATTTTAACAGAATTTTTCCGTAGATTTAAAAATTCCCGGAACCAAAAAACAAAAGTCCCGGAAATATTGCGCAGAAATTTTTGAAATATTTCCGGAATTAACAATTTTATAGCTATTTTTTATGTTTTTTTTTTGTTTTTTATTTTTATGTTTTTTCAAAACAATTTTTCCGTAAATTACGAAAATCTGTTTTCTATTTAACGGAAATTTTAACAGTGTTACCATAATGATCTGGCTAGCTCTCGCTGGGAATGCCTTGGCAGAACCTGTCAATAACAGGAACATCTTCCTCAAACTCTAGCCGGGTTCGCTCAGGCTCAAGCGTGGTACCTCTGACATCATAACCAATTTTGTTGACATATGCTGCGACGTCCCGACGCACGTGATCATGCCGTCCATACCAATCTTAGTGACCTACATTCAATCAGTCGCATGCAATGAAACACCCCAAACGTTTAACCTGTATAAAAAAAAGACGATGTCAAAAACTTGTTCCAAAATCCTTACATCTGCTGTCAAATACCCACTTTTCCTTTCAGGCTAGGAACACGCTTCGTAAAGGGTTAGTTGTGACTAAGTGCATGTGATAGATTCGAAGAGACCGATGCAATCAGTAGTTTGTCGATATACCGTGTTCCCCAAAACAAAAAACAAAACCAACACTTTACTTGAGTGGCAGGCTCCATAAGTTTTTGAACATAGAAGTGACTATTTAATTATTTGTTGTAGGTAAGATGGACTGTTTAGCTAATCTTCCTGAAAAGTTTCCTAAGGTAGAAGTCATAGTTTTTTAAGATATTACCCCAAAAATCAAGTAACCTGCAGAACCCTTTTACAAATGAGGACCTGTTAACACACAAATCTGGCAATGAAGAACAGAATGGCACATACAATATGATTGCAATCAACATTTATTCCCAAGATTTCTTGCAGAACGACTTCTAATGGGTCAATGACTCATTTACAAATTATTATTTTAACTGATAATAATAAAACATTAATTATTGGTGATAAATATGTTCAAGAAGATTAAAACTTATACTGTAGAAGTCATAGACTAACTCCACATTACATAAAAGATAAATGCGTTTGCGCAACCGGCTTGTTACGATGTTTTTGCTTGCTGTTGCGAATAGGTTACATTCTTCAACTTGAGAAGTAAAACGCTATGTTTTCAACACAAAACGCATACACTACAGTACATCACAGTATATTCATTCTGTCATTAAATTTTGGGTTAAGATAACTCTTTTGTGCCGTCACAAAGATGATGAATGATTAGATATATCCAATGCACTCGTAGTTTACAATCGAAGACTTTTTGATCATACATTCCTAACTCGATCTTTAAGTGTGTTAAAATTAATGTTTTTAAAGCTGTTCTTTACCATGGAAACATTCATATTTTAATATTTTGTCTCACCCTGGTCTTTTAAAAAGGGGGAAAATGGTGGACGGGTGGTTGGGACTTAGAGATTCCTATTGGTGTTTCTTGGCGCAAAACGTATAGTGCCGTATTTGTAGTTAACAGCGCCTCAATTTGGTTAAATGGGTCCTGCAGGATACTTGATTTCTGGGATCATATACTTAAAAGTATTAATTCTGCCTTTATGAAATTTTTCTGGGATTTTAAGCGAACAGTCCATCTTACTTACAACAAAGGACAAGTAGTCACGTGTCCTTTTTCAAAACTTATGGCGACTGCCACCAAGTGTTGCTTTATTTTTGGACACACTGTACACCCTAGATATCATAAATAACTCACACAACGCTAAGAATCAGTCCATAAAGTGGTGAAAATATTTTATTCCAACTTAGGAGCACAGTTGTATGTTTTGTTGTTGTATGTTTGAATCTGTCTGCATCTGGTTATGATGTTATTGGCTGTTGTGAAAAAAAGAGTTAACAGTTGCCTGTAAGCTTTCGAGGATTCAACTAAACTTGAGTCATAGTTAACATAATTGTAGCAGGGATTCTCAAAACGATTTTATCTTAGAGAGATGGGATAAAAAGCAATTAAAACATACTTATTGACTATGCATTGACTGAATGAAAAAAAATTCCGTTTGCCCCAGGAGAACTTATTTAAGGGGATCTTCATGCACAGTCGGTGGCGCCACGGCAAACACCCTAACCGCAACGGCCACGTTTTCTCCTCCCACGAATTACGTCCTTATAGATTACCCGAAATGATCCCGGTATAAAAGGTTCCCGTTCACTTTTACGTATACAACGGGCATTATTATGTCAAGAACTGCAATATTGGGAAAGTCCTTATAGCTCCTCGACATGCTTAGAGAGTTCACTTGCACCGTACCTTATTCTCAATTGCTGCCAAAAATATACCTATCCAATGATCCAATTTGTCTTTTATCATTCCATAAACATTAACACTATCATTTTAAGTACTGAAGAGATCCAAATCAGCTCATCGCTGCATTACAATTAGAAAAGAAACACAAAACCTTTTGAGATGCATGTAGAAAGGCATAATTAAGTAACTTAAATTGAACCTAACTTGTTCACCGGTCATTAAACTATTATCTTTGGTACTCAGGGTCTGTTGAAGGACTGGATTCCTTAGTCTAACTAATTTACTTTGTGTTAGTGTTTGTTTAGCAAACGCAACTTATCTACATGCCGTTGTGTAACCAGAGACAACAGCCTTAAATTAAATTTTTAAATTTTTTAGTTTTTTTTCCTCCTCCTGTGGCCAATTTTATGTGATAATAGGAACGCGGTCTGCCGTACAAGCCACCCTGTTTCACAATTTTACTCAATTACCTCCATTTAATTCAACTCACATTGGCACTACCGCAGATAACCAAATGAACTGAGATGCGATTTCATTTATTTGGATTGTAAAACTTATGTAACATAACTGAATGTCCGTGTAAAGTTTCGGCCTTTGCTTTGATCTATCTATCTCGACACCTTAGTATGTTTACAATTTTCTAACGACATGTTGTAAATACTGCCTTTTAAAATTAAAAAAAAGAGGAAAGGGACATTTCCGCAAGTGATAAGTTTATTTTGTTGTCAGACAATGCAGGACAATCATGGTTGGGTATGTAAGGGGGTTCCCGTGCACCCCCCTACTTAACCAAACCAACTATTTGGCTGCCTTTTGGGGTTTTTTAACACATTTCAGATTTAAACAGTGAACAAAAGTGAATGCTTTTACGATTCCAAGATGGCCGCCAATATGGCGCTCCAAAAATGGTCAATTAAAAAAATTTCATATATCGGCCTAAATTTGATAAAAGCATAAAAGAAATCATTACATGTAGCTGTGGTTAAGCTGTTGCCATTGAAAATGACGTATATTTTGCAACCTCGTAAAAAGATACAGGATTCCCTAAAACTGCAAGTTTTGTTTTAAATATATGTAATTGGTCTTTTCCTAGGAAGGTAAAAACAAAAAAAAAAAACAACAAGTAGAATCTCAACATAAAATAGTTTTTTCAAAAAGTTTGATTGAGGCTCATTGAAATTTTCCGTCTTTTGCCTATTTTCGCGTCTGTTGAAAACAATGTTTTCCCCCTTTTCAAGCCCAATACAATGCTTTGTTATTGCTGATGTGGTAAAATTTCGTACAAACATTACACCGGGAGAGCCCCCCCCCCCTTGGACACTAAGAGTGAACCCCTTGGTCACTTAAGGTGGCTGTTAAGGTCATGAATTCAAAATGAATTTTTTGTGGCCGTTCTTCTAATTATTGTTCCAACATATATAAAGTATACATATTTGAGAGAAATGCCTCAGGAATCCAATATGATAATTATTTTTCCCTTTCCCCAAAATACGTATTTTTTTGAGAAAATATAAACATGGTGATTTTCACTCATTTTTTTTGGGTTCCCTATACAAAAATATAGAAATGTTATACAAATGTGCCTTGTTCGTTTTTGTATTCCAGAATCCTATTTCTAGGTCGGTATTCCCCTTTTTTCAATCGCATCTATTTATCAACATTATTTGCCAAAAAAGCCAAAATCCGCGTGTTTCATTTTGGACACGCAAGATTGTTTCAAAGGTTGACATAATCACGATTTTTAACCAAAAATGAAAAACTAAAAAATACCGACCCTAATTTTTGATATGGCTCGATACGATGCTTTCCTTTCTACCTGTTGCTGATATGGTTCGAGTAACCTGGGAACCGAAAATCACGAACTAACGCCGAAGTGGAACCCATAGCAAATCGCATTTTGTCCAAATATTGTTCCGTTTCACTACAAAAATATGACCTTATTCCACACACAAGCGTTTCATCTTTATTCTTCATCACTGCTTCTGCCAGCCAGGTTCCCCAATTACATCATCTGGATCCTTATGATCAAAATCAACAATTTTTGAGACTCAAATCGTGAAATTAAAATTCCATTTTTTTTTGCAAAAGCATCTCACGTGGGCAACCATTTGACAATTGCATACAAGTTACTATGGACATGCGTCATATCGAACCGATGCATCAAGGCGTTTCTGATTGGCGGGGGCCCCCCCCCCCCCCCTCCCGTCATCTACAGATCGCGGCGCCGATAGCACAGACCGTTTGCGTAAGTATGCGAAATTACCCCCTTTTGCATTTCCAGCCCATGTGATTGTTTTTTGGTCCAAAATGCGTAACATATACGTAAATGAACAAAATACGAGAAAAATAAATATATATGATTCTGTTAACATATATTGAAAGAAAACATGTTAATGCCATAAACATGAAAAAAACTAAAAAATTGGGCAATTTGACTAAGTTCCTGACTTAACAAGCCTCCTGAAGTGTTAATTTTGTAATCCTCTCTATTCGAATGGCTTAATTAACAGAATGGAAAATGCGCTTACAAACAAAACAAGAATAAAATGGGGACACAAATTGTTATCGTCAATGGTATTACATTGCCACTTAGCAAAATGCCATAACATTCTATCTCGACAATAACATTTGATTTAGTGGTGTATAGTCTTTGGACATATGCTATCATTTATGACTGTAAATTCACATTTACAATGTATTGGGATATATCTTTAACGTTTGCAAATTCTACTACAATTTCTACAATATTTCGAATTACTACAAATAAAATCGAAATTTTAGGAACACTTTGTCATTTTAAATTGGTATCACTTTCAAACGCGTTCTACTTCTCAATTTGTTCCTATTTTTCCGAACCATACCCCACTATACAATAACCACGATTATATTTTTTTCTGATTGTACCATTCGTTCAGGTTTTATACATGTAATAATACATGCAATAACACAATACGATACTTTTTTTATTGCTTACCCGCAGATTTACAAAAGCCTGGAGAATTTGCCCTTGACAAAGTGGCGGTATCTAAGCAATACAAAACAAACATTTGGGACCTACAGGACAGTTGTGATGTTTATAATACAGTGTTTCCAAAATGGAGTAAAAACTGGAGAGTCATTTACCATCAAGAGTTGAGAATTACAAGGTTTTAACTGACACTGTGGTCATTTTGAGATATGGACGTTTTAAGTTCACCAAAAAAAATAAAACAAAAGACATTTACTTCGGAAATTGTGCCTTTAAACCATTTTTTTAAAACATTAACAAATTATATATCACTTTAAAGCTCAGCAAATGTCAATTTCAGAAATATTATTGTTCCACAAAAACCCAAAATGTCAGTTAGAACCTTGTAATTCTTAGCTCACGGAACAAAGAAACAATTTTCATTGTATTTTAGAATTTAACAGCTTCCTAATCTGAGGCGTTATAGATATACGGTAATTTGTAGGTTTTAAAATCATTCAAGGCATATTTGGTGTCATTGAGCATGTTATCAAAACATTTTTGTTTTGATGAAGCAGGAGTGAGATTCAAACCCCATACCACTGTATCATGAGGTCAGCCACCACGACACCAGCGGGGATTGGTGTGCTTGAATTGCAATCCTTGATAACATTTACATAATAAATCAATACTGTTATTCAATCACATTGACTAATCATAAATGCTACAAAGATGATAATAGAGTGTTTTTTGTGGGTTTTCTATGATACGTACTATATTAATTTACATCATTGACATCATCGATATTTTGATTATGTAGAATAAAATCCAACAGAAATTCGAAAATAAACACGAAAGGCCCAAGGGAGCCATACATGTGACATATGATCACCTGACTTAATAAGGAACCCCACCCCGCAAAAAACGTATTTCAAAATAACCGTAAAAACGTAACATTCCTTCAGTGCCGTCAGACCATTTTCAGTGAGGAAGGGGTGGGGTGTGGTTTGCAAACATGTCCATTTGCACACCCAAATTTCTTTCCGTCGGTTCGGGGAAGAATCTAAAGAGTGGGTGAAGGGAAACCAATTCAATACAATTACAAATGTTCTGCGTTACGACGTCTCGTGGACCCCAAGGTCAGAAATACCCTTTAAAAACAAACAAATGAGCCTTGTGCGAAAATGAAATTTAAATAATAATAATGTTTTATTATAATTTTGATAAATTGATTCATTTGGTTCAAGAATTTGGAATGTCCAAATACAATGACAATGTTCATCACAATTAATGCATACAAGTACGACCTTTTTAATTACAAGTACTTATAAATGCCCATTCTCATGTGACCACTAATGTCCAGAATTAAAAGAAGCGTTGCAGTTCAACGATGATTCATGAGTACCAGCGAAGACTCAAACATGGCAACATTCAACAATATATAATCCATGTGAATCTTCCTCAGAAAATTAGGATCCTTCTTCGAACCAGTCCTGAAGATAACTTTGTTCAGCAGGTGAAGACGACGAGGTTATATAGGTCCCTTGATGACACCAAAAAGTCCAAGTATCGCAAATGTCAACTTTTAGGATCATAAACTGGAATATTTTATTATTCCAAAGCTAACGCTCTTTCGGCCTCATAAATGACATCAGAAAACTAGCCATTTTTTTTTTAGCTCCTTTGGTATCTGAATATCAATTGATCCAGGTATATTGCACCATTCTACAATTTTTAACATATATTATATTTCACAAATGGTTTTCCCATCTAAAATAGCTATTACAGCATCATCATGCATCATGTATTAGCCAATTGGTTCGTAGTGATGATATTATTTGGAATCACCTACATGAGACAATCTTTGTTTTGCAACATATATGTAAAAACCCAGCACATAGCACATAGCATTTCTAGAATGATCTGACTTGAAAAGAACACCTGGTGGCATCTGAATATAGCACTAGGGGAATTCCATTTTTCTCTTGCATAAAGAAATTAAGTACTTTCTTTGTTAAGAATCTCTACTCAAAAGCTACATAGAGAAAATAAAATAATATTTTTAATCATAAAATGAGGCTACTACTGTTTTCACATTTTTAGGTAATATTCGTACCGTATACAGTAAAACTTTCTTAAGAAATCAAAAGCAGAATATTTAAAGGTGAAACGAGAGATTTCACATATCACGTATCTTTAAAAAAATGTCAATCGCGTTAATGAATTGCAGAGGCCTCGCTGATTTTTACAAGCGTAGGGATGTCTTACATTTCCTTAGAAATAAGAAATATTCAATTTACTGTCTCCAAGACGTTCATTTTTCTAACACAGCTGTTTGAGAGTCTCATTTATTATGACAAAACGAGAATAAAACAAAAAATATCAAGGGCGACACACTTTTGACAACTAATTTGGAGTATTTATGCCACTAACTACATTCTGTGTAAATTTGATGAAATTTCATTGCGGGCAAATATGATTTTTCATAAAAATCTAGTTTTACACGTCTTTCTATGGGAAAAGGCATATCGAGGGCGCTATAACATACAAATTATGACCTTTGTAGGCCTATATGGCAAGATTCCCGCAATGGATTTTTCTGATTTTCGCGGAAATAATAGCTCTTGCATGTCCCTACTTATATCAGTTGTCAAAAGTGTGTTGCCATTGCTTTAAATTGCTCTAAAAATAAAAGAGACAATTTGCATGGGGTCAAACAGCTGTGCTAAGGACATGGAAGATATGGTCAGAGCAGAGTGGGGCTTTGAGTGCTATTTTAACTCGTATAGAAGTAATGCAAGGGGTGTGGCCATTCTGTTTAACAATACTCTGGATTTCAATTTTTTTGGGTTAAAAAGAGATAATTTAGGGAATATGCTTGCTTTGGATATTGAAATTAATGAGGTTAGAATTACCCTCGTAAACATATATGGTCCAAATAATGACTCGCCACTCTTCTTCAATGAGCTTGGGGAAGTCTTCAATGAATTTGATAACCCCCATAATATAGTTTGTGGTGACTGGAACCTAGTTTTAAATGAAAATATTGACTGTATAAATTATGTTAGATTAAATAATCCAAATGCAAGGAAAAGGGGTTTAGATCTTTGTGATGAGTTTGACATAGTTGATGTGTGGAGAATACACAACCTAAACACTCGTAAATATACCTGGAGACAGCACAATACACCCAAACAATCTAGGCTTGAATATCCTTGTGAATAATCTGAATTAAATTCTAAAATCGTTACCTGTGATATCAAGCCTGGCTACCGCACTGATCATTCTCTTATAGATATTAAATTTGACTTTAACCATGTTAAACGAGGTGTTGGGTATTGGAAATTAAATAATTCGTTGCTGAATTGGTTAAAGACACTATAAGGGAAGTTGTTGAGCAATGTGCGGTGCGAGGTTTGATAAATGATTATGATAATGCTCACCCTAATGATATTATTTTTTCTATAAATGATTTTGATGGAAATTAGAGCAAAGGCTATATCATATGCTGCTTTTAAAAAGAAGCAGGAAAATAAAGCTGAGTCTGATTTGGAAGAGGTTATCAAGAACTTGTCAAATTTGATTATGCAAGGTGACCAGTCAGTTAATGAAGAGTTATGTAATAAGCAAGCTGAACTTGCTAACATTCGGAAAATAAAAATGGATGGCGTGCTGATTAGGTCAAAAACCCGTTGGATAGAGCAAGGGGAAAAGCCTTCTCTTTATTTTCTGAACATGGAAAAAAGAAATTTTGTTAATAAAAGTATTAGTTCTATTGTTAAAGAAAGTGACAATTCTAGATTAACAAGTTCTAGTGATATTCTCTTGGAGGCTAGGAACTTTTATAAAGATCTGTACACCGCTCGAGAAATTGATGAGGATGTTAATATTAAGTCTATTTTTGAAAAGTCAGACGCACCTATTTTGGCAGATACCCAACGCGATTCTCTAGAAGGTCCAATTAGTTATGGTGAGCTTCTTTCGGTGTTAAAAAAATAGCAAAAATGGGAAGTCACCGGGCTCTGATGGGTTTGGGTATGAATTCTACAAATTCTTTTTCAATGACTTCGGGTGTTATCTGTTACGTTCATTAAACTACGCATATGAATCTGGCCAACTTTCTGCTACTCAAAAATATGGTGTAATAACTTTGCTACCTAAGGGTGACAAACCTAGACAGTTTTTAAAAAATTGGAGACCAATATCGCTTCTCAATGCATCATATAAGTTAGCGTCAGCATGTATCGCAGAAAGAATTAAATCTTGTTTGCCTGATATTATCCATGAGCAGCAAAGAGGCTTTATGGCAGGTCGTTATATAGGGGAAATGTCAGATTAATGTATGATTTGCTTAATATTACTGATTATTATGATATCCCTGGGATGTTTCTGTCAATTCTGTCAATAGATTTCGAGAAGGCCTTTGATTCTGTTTCTCATACTTTTTTAATGAAGGTTTTGGATAATTATAATTTTGGTCCTTCTATTAAAAATGGATTTATTTTTTTTCTAGCCAAGCTAAAGCCTCTGTGCTTGTGAATGGATTTTTATCAGAATCATTTGATGTAAAACGTGGCTGTAGACAAGGGGATGGAGTGAGTCCTTATTTATTCCTCCTCTCTGCTGAGGTGCTTGGAATGATGGTTCGTTATAACAGAGATTTAAAGGGCATTACAATTATACAATATCGCCTATCTCAGTATGCCGACGACACAGTCCTTTTCTTAGATGGTACTGAGAATTCTATGAATGCTGCTTTTCAGTTACTCGGTAATTTCGCCAACATTTCTGGTCTCAACATTAACATAGACAAAACAAATGCTGTTTGGGTGGGTTCAAATAAAAATAGATTAGATAAAATTTGTCCAAATTTACAGGTTAATTGGGTTTTTACACCGAGTACATTTAGAGTGTTAGGGATCGAATTTTCCACCAGGCTGGACAATATGACTAATTTAAATTATCAAAATATAATAGGTTCGATCCATAATTTAATTTATCAGTGGTCTAGGAGAAATCTTACAGTACTCGGCCGTGTGACGATAGTCAAATCTCTTTTGCTTTCTAAATTAACTTACCTGATTTTAATTCTTCCGGACCCACCCACTAATGTTATTATAGATTTAAATACGGCTATATATAGATTTATCTGGAAAGGAAAGGACAGAGTCTCTAGAAATCAAATGATTCAAGATCATAGGCAAGACGGTGTGAGAATGGTTGATATTCAAAGTTATATATATGCCCTTAAAGTTACTTGGGTTAGAAGGTTACTAAATTCCAGCAATTCTGGATGGTGTCGGTTATTTTTAAAGTGGTTAATATTTCGCATTTAATGTTTCTTGAGGGAGGTTCAACAAGTATTTTGGAAATGTTTAATAACCCTAACCAGTTTTGGTATGATGTTCTTACAGCCTGGTGTAAACTTGTGAAAATTCACTCCCCCCCCTTAATATTAATGATGTCCTTAAGAGTGCTTTATGGTTCAATGACAGAATCATGATTGGTGGTAAAAGTTTTTTTTATCCACATTGGTCGAAGAGGGGTGTTAATTTCATATCCGATATTTTGGATGAAAAAGGTGATTTTTTTTTCTCACTCACAGGCTTTAAGAACAAATATAAAATCCGTTACAATTTCATATAATATAGTGGTGTTTTTAAAGGCATTTAAAACGCTTTACAATTTTTTGAGCTGTTAATGTAAACTCGCCCAATGATGCCTTTCAAGTGTGAATTGATTTTAAAAGATAAGAGGTTTCTCGAATGATCTATGACATCTTTGTTTTGACTAAGTGTGGTAGAAATTTACAGAGAATTGGGTAACAACAAATGAATTGCTTACGATTTTGAGGATGGGTCATTGTTCATACTATAACTTAATAAAATGTACCACTATACAAAACTTAGATGGTTCTATTTTAGAATTGTTCATCCAGGATCTTGGGTTTAATTCTTTCCTTGTTTATTATTGTAAAAAAAGATTCAGCGCTATGTACATTTTGCAACAAGGAGGAGGAAACATTAATTCACCTTTTTGGTGAATTGGTGTCCAACCACCTCCTTCTTTCTGGAATAAGCTACAAAGGGTTGAAAGGATCTTCTTCAATATTAATATTATATTGATAGAGATGTGCCCTTGTTTTGGCATAAGGGAATGCTAGAATTGATTAACACTCTTAACCTGATATTATTAATTGGTCGCTTTCATATTTATAAAATGAAAATGAATGAGCGGCATCCAAATTTGTGCTCTTTTTTCGAGATGAGTAAAAAATATATACATTATGAGAAATATATCTTAACAAGAATAGTCAGGTCCGAAGTTTAACAGAAATGAACTATTCAGCTTTTTTGTGTGAAGTTGGTTGTTAACCTAACTGTCCATTATGTGCAGTTTTGCTCTCAAAATCGGGTATATGTATTGTGGCACATTAGTATGTTCTTGTATTGATTAATTTTGGAATAATTGGTTTTTCCACTCTGTGGTGTAAAAACAAAACAAACGTAAGCCCTGATTTTTGCGCTGTATAAAGAGTACCATTTTTAAGGATTATATTACTCTGAAAATATTTTCTTTGATAAAACTGTGCTTGCTAATTTCGTGTTAAGAGCAAATATGAATTTCGGCCTCTTTGTACGCGAATAGAAAGCAAATCCAATCACAATTTTGTTTCCACTTTTTGTTTCCGCACATCAACAGCTTTAAGAACAAATATAAAGCCGTACAAATTTCATAGAATATAGTGGTGTTATAAAGGCAGTTAAAAACGCTTTAACATTTGTTGAAGCTGTTAATGGTAACTCGTAACCTCCCATGATGCCGTCAATTTTGAATTGATTTTAAAGATCGAAAGGTTCCGAAGGGAATCTATGACATCTTGTTTTGACTAAGAAGGTGGTTAGAAAATTTACAGAGAAGTGAACAACAAAATGAATTTGCATTAACGATTTTCAGATTGGTCATGTTCATACTATAGAACCTTTTAAATACCCACTGATCCAAAACTTCGATGGTTCTATGTTTAGAATTGTCATAAGGATTCTTGGGGTTAATTCTTTCTTTTTTATGATTAAAAAACGATTCAGAGTCTATGTACCTTTTTTATAAGGAGCGGAAACATATTCACCTTTTTGGTGAATGTGTGTCACCAACCTCCTTTCTGGAATAGAAGCAAATGTGGTTGGAAAGGATCTCTCAATATAATATTATGTATTATCAAGAGATGTGCTTGTTTGTGCATAATGGATGCTAGAATGATACAGGCTCTTAACCTGATATTATGAATTGGTCGCTTCATATGTTAATAAAATGAAAATGAATGAGCGGCATCCAAATTTGTGCTCTTTCGAGATGAGGTAAAAAGATATTATACTTATGAGAAATATATCTTCAACAAGAATAGTCAGGTTCAGAGTTTAACAGAAAATGGGATACCTATCAGCTTTATTTGTTGAAGTTGTTGTGTACCAACTGTCCATTATTGCAAGTTTTGCCTCCTCACAATCGGGTATTATGTATTGTCTTATGTATGTCTGATTGATTCATTTTGAATAAATTGTTTTTCTCCTGTGAAAAACAAACCAACGAAGCCCTGATTTTTGCGCTGGTATAATAGTACCATTTTATGAAGTGCATAATTAAGCTGAAAATATTTCCTTGATAAAACGTGCAAGTGCTAATTTCGTGTTAGAGGCAAATATTGAATTTCGGCCTGTTTTGTACCGAAATAGAAGCAAATCCAAATCACATTTGTGTTTCCACTTTTGAAGACATTTTCATTTTCATTAGCCACATACAATATCAACACGTTATATGGATGCGTTGAAATTTCTTGTAATTCTGTAATTCGATGTCATAAAACCGCATCCCACACTTCTAGATACGGCGCCTGCATTCATCTATGAAAATCGTGTCAAAATCTTCACAATGTATCTTGTGGTTTTAAATATCTTAAACCTTTATACTAATATACGGCACTAATAACGATTACAACAGTATTGTTACTCCAAATCTAACCTGGAGCCTGACATCTCTAAGCAAATGTTCACCAACGAAGTAAAGCAATCAAGATGGAATGCGCGTTTACCAACCTATATCCCTAATGTCCCTAGAGGAAATCTGACCATCACCGAAAAAAAAAAAAAAAAAAAAAAAAAAACAACGAGGTATCGTTATTTTTCTTACGCCTAGGGGCCAAATACCCCCTAACTCAAGACCAGGTCTGCTCCGGAATATTTTTTCAAAAGTGCATGTAAAATGCAATTAGGGACTCAGTGATAAGAAATTTTTGTTTATGCGCTCATATAGTACTAATTATATGAATTTTAACTGGTTCCTATTGGGGGTAAACACGTTCACCGAGAGTATGTTAGTTAAGAATATATTTATTTTGTAAGGAATTTACAATCCAATCCAAGCCACATAAATACCAAATATTAGATCAAAAGCATAACAAACTTATTTCGAAAACAACAATTTAGGAGTTTTGTTACTGACCACTAATGACAAATAATCAAGATAAATACCCCCAACACATTTTTGCTGCAGTGTATCATGAACAACTGACGAATTGGTTCTTAGTGTGAAAAACAACACACTGCATTATTCTTCAATGTCATTTTATCATCGTGACTTGGGCCTTAACAATATAATTATACTCAAAGGGGTTGAAAGCAAAGATGGGAATATCGCAGTGATATAGACACAGACACACACGTGATTTAATCATACCATTTTACCTTCTGTCCGCAGCAAGACATGTTCGGCTATACATGTAATAAATAATATCAAGGTAAGGTTTATTTTAATCTCAAATTCGTGCCTTTAGCCAAATTGCTTTAGAGACTTTACAACTTAAATTCATAGACAGAAACAAAATCAAATCTGGAGGCAGCAACTTTTAACAGTGCCATATTGCAACATTCAACACACTATCCCGAACACACAACCGGATGGTAAAATGCAAAGCTTTCATGGTTCATTCGCATATCAATGACCATGGAGAAGGTGGCATTCAGGTTTTAATCATATTCTGTTATCATCAAATCCCAAATTAGTTCCCCCCGAATTAAATCTAGTCAGTGTCACCACTGGATTCGATCCGAGGACCCTTTGCTCCAGAGGCAGCTTGCTAACCACTCTAGACCACGCCACTTCCTCATGTTTGATACATTTTACAAACCGGAATCTAATAAGTAGAAATTAGAGTCCAATGGCAGGGGACCAATGATGTTTTGATGATGCACACCCCCTGCTCACTCGCAAAATGAGTTACCTCGCCCATGTCAGGGCCAAGTTTTAAATATGGCTTTGAATGGAATCCTAAAACAAACGGGGCTATGGAATATTACACCAAAATTCCAAAAGAGGCAACTAAGTCATTCTTAAAGGAATCTCTCGATCTACATATCGCCTCAAAGAACTTAACCTTCTTACTCTTGAAGACCTTGGGGCTCTAAAAGTCAACATTCCTTTTAAAAACATGTTAGCAATAGCAACCGATGTTAAAATTGGCAGATCCTTTTTATCGTATCTTCAAGTCTTAGAATTGTCCTGCCGAACAATCCCACTTACTCACAATTTTAAAGCAGCTTGACTGACTATTATCGGTCATCTCCACGTAACCGCTTTTTCATACCTCATATTTCCTGAAGCCCAATAATAATATTTTTTTACCGGATTCCTTGTTCAGTTTCTGTGATTGATCCAGTGATCTGTTGCCTGTCTAGTGCAATATGGTTTGTCGGCTGCTAACATTTTAAAGTCTACCCCAATATCCCACGACCTCTTTGTGTTGCTATAATTATGATTACTTAAAGTCTGACTCAGAGATTTATTGAAATATAATTTTTTGTGCATTTATTGAAAATATAGTCAACTAGAACTAATGATAGTCACATAAAATGCCCAATTCCAAAGATTGAGGTGTATCAGATTTTTCGTTTTGCATGCAGTAAACATTTATGTGTACTACAGTGCCATAGGATACTGTGTATAACTAAATTTCCGGATCTTCGATATGAGCTTAGCTATTTCACACAGTGTTTAGTATATGGACAAGCATTATGTATATGCAAAAAAAACAATTTGTTTGCAAATTTAGGGCGCCCTCCTCGGGAAATCTCTAAGTCAGCCTTTAATTGTTGCATGTCCTTTTAATGTTTTATCATACACGAAAGTTTACCTTAAATATAACAGCTTTGAACAAGTGGCCAATGGTGAAACGGCGAAGTTTCTCAGACATTTCTCTCTTTAATGTAAGATATTATTGCAGAAATTTTTCATCATAAAAAATATACACTGCACACAGGCATACTTATATTTTGTAATAGAAAAAAGGTAATTTAACGATAAAAAATCATTACTAAATATTATTTTACCCTCTTTGTAAATTTTCCGTTTTCTTCTGGCAGCCTGGGTGAATACATTTCTTTTACAGTTCGTAAACTAAATCTAGTAAAACATAATCAAGACACAGTCAATCAGGAGGTCACGGCAACATGCGTTATTTTCTTGTACACGAGAAGACAATACAATCGCTGTGACCTCAATAGCTGGTCGAAAACGCTCTGGAAAATGTCCTGATTTGAGGACCAAAATTCCTGAATTCATTATTAAATCATATATTATTGTTGCGGAATGTCAACTACATACCTAAGTTGGTCTAATATGACGTGAAAAGGTGTTTGGGGTTAAAACAACGAATTAAAAGCGACGAATTTTAAGTTTTGAAAAAGCATGGTCTCTGAAGTTATAGAAATCCCACCAAATTTTAAAGCATCCCAAATCATTAATTGAATTGTGTGCTACAAAAAAGTCTGTGTACGTGTTACTCTATCTCTTTTAAGAAAGCGAAGACCACGGAAAATGTATAACCTTACATTTACTAGCATCATGGAATTAAATTCTCGTATGCTATAACGTGGGCCTGGTTTCCATCGATTTGAACTGCAGACGTGTGCAGGCTGTGTGCAGGGAATGTGTACAATGGTAAGGTCGTTTGCCTATTGTATTTGTGAAAGCCCGTGTAAAATGACCCTGTCCAACAATTTTGAGTGTGAACAATAGTACTTGGGTGACCTGCCGACTAACTGACACAAATATGAAATCAACAAAATCGTGTATTCTGTGACCTTTTAGGTACTATTTTAAATCCGGATATTTGCTGCAGTTAAAACATGTTTTTAAATTTATCAATAATTAAATGTGATTGAAAAACGCATTTTTTAATTAAGACACAGATGTCACTAAATTGACAGTCAGTTATAACACAGCTGAGAGCAGTAATCTGTTCACAAAGAGATGGGTCATGTATTTCGACAACTACATTGATATACAGCAAAGAAGACGAAGGTCATACTTCAATCCAAAGGTAACATGCTGTGGTTGTATTTTGCCACAATTCGCAGCATCTCTATTGACGATATGTATACAGAGAGAATGGTTCTTGACTTACGCACCTCATCAGCTTCCCGCTTTGGCTACACATATCTCTGCAGTAATACGTCAGTTTATTTAACGACGTTCAACTTTTATATGGCCCACTTAGCTGGCCTGTTTTTCTTTTTTCTTGGTTTTTTCCCCGTTCTTTTCTTTTTTTTCTTCTTTCTTTTTTTTTCTCTCTTTTTGTAACCCCCCCCCGAGGGGGGGGGGTCCCACCCAACTAACGGATGATTCCCTGTCAAAAAAAAAAAAAAAGAAATGGAGGCACCACCTGCAGGGAGGTCATGGTGTCCCCTCAAAGTCGGAAGGTGTGGACCAGACACAAGCACGGTATAAACGTTCAGAAAACAAATTATATGCAATGAGAGGGGAACTAAGATTCGTTGGCAGTAATAGAACTATAGTATAACGATACCTGTAAATCCCCGGGGTGTTGGCAATTGTGAGTTGCACATTTAGCGTAAATTTGGGATCGTTTTAAAGGTCCCGTGTCCCTAATCGCTAATATCCCGTCCCCAGAAGCCCATATTTTACCGGAAATGGTCAAAATTTTGATATCAGAGAAAGCTAAAACTATTTTCCTCAGTTACCCTGTGAAATCTTAGGTGCCAAAGGCTGTTTGGTTTGGAAGTACTGAGCGAAAACGTACCCCAATTTGGCGACCAATATTAATTTTACACTTACTCTATGTGGTGCTTTACGAAGCACGTTTCTATCTCTCACATGAAAACGCATTGAAATAATCGTCGCGAACCTGTACAGGGGTTTTTTTGAGTGTAAGGCCAATCTATCAAGATGAAAACTTCATATCCTTAATCGGCGTGCCTCCCCTTTAATTCACAACTTCACAGACGAAATTGTCGAATTCAACTACCTGTAGCCACAACGATAGAAAGTTTCCCCGTTTTCAAAGGAGCACCGCAACGTAACGTAATACCCAGGGGAGGGGGCGGCCAGGATAGCGTTCTTTTTTTAAACCGAAATGATAAGCTCTTAAAGGCACGCCTATTAATGGATCGAGAGTTAGTAAGATTGTACTTTTAGCTTTGATAAATAAAACAGAATTTAATGTAGATTCGTTTAAAACCAAATTGGGGTAAAAACTGATAAATGTTTAATCTAGGAACTAAATTATCCTACCATAAAACACGTAGTAATATCACCAGCTTATTTATGGCATGCATTTGTAATGTTTTTAAATTTGGAAATGGTGTAGGTAGGATTTTTTGGGGTGCATGGTGAAGTGGGTTAGGTGAAGATTTTACAGCTCCGTGCTAAATGTTAAAACAAATCCTACCATAGGCCGCTATAGGATGGGGACTAGGTGAAATTAATTTAGGATTTTAAGGTTACTAACGGCATTGCTACTTGTTAGTATCACAAATGAAATATCAAGTTTTTTAACAGCATTTTATTACGTTTACACGCACAAACAACTTTCTATGCTCGGAAAGTGCGCTGGGATGGTATACTCCCCTGCCACTTCAATCATCGGTAGCTACGGCCACTGAGTTGTACTAATATTCAGAATTTGGAGTATTTTGGAATTCGATTGGCAAGAACGGCTTTATGACATGAATACCGAGTCTCGGTAACTGAAATGATGGCGGGACTACGACATCCTCCCGACTTTCCGCCCCCATCCCGGGTTTTACTTCAGCATTTCTAGAAACCAATCTTTTTCTTATATTTGGTAACCATAGAATTTGATTTTGCAAAAACTTTTGGTGTAAGGCCTAACTTGTCATGTTTTAGAATGGGGTGAAGGCATTTAATACCTTTTTTATATTGCGAGAATGTCTTACAACGTCCGATCAAGAATTTTAAAACGCGAAAATAAGATTAAAAGAACACCAGATACAGAAGTTGATATTGGCAAGGGTGTAGCCAGGCCTCAAGGATTTTCAGATTTTTGAAGAAATTGACTTCCCAAAATGTTTGCAAAGGATGTTTCCGTATTTTCAATGTGCGATATAGCTTTTTAAATACAGATTTTCCAAAAAAATGGACAGAGCTTCGCCTTCTGACATCCCCATATTAAGTAACTGTCTGTATAAACAAGTCGCGTTGTGTATTTTTTTAAAGTAATGGAAATATCATGCCTAAACTTTTAAAGCTTGAAAACTTTCAAAACAAAACCGCTAGAACAATACATTTTTGTTGGTTTAACCGCTTTGCAAAAACCGTTGCAGTTAAGTAGTTAACTTAAAATACCTTCAGAAGAACCATTTATCAATACCGCAGTTAAATGTTAAATAAAAATCTTATGTGAGTGACTATCCGAAAGTCGGGAGAACAACGTGTCGGCAACCAGTTTACAGGCTTTTATAAATTGAAATCTTTCAAATAATTCTATGTTCTTTTAATTCCCACTTGGAAAAGATATGGCCCTCTTTCCTTAACTTTACTTGCTCTCTATTTACTTATTTTATTTTCTTTAAATATACGAAACCGGAAGATTTGCTAGCAAAACCGGGAGTCTCCCGCAGAAAACGAGAAGTTGCATCTCTGACTGTTACAACCCTGCATTACACACACCATAATTATAGGGCCCTAACAGTGTTTCCAAATGGGAGGAATATGAATCTACCCAAAAATGTTTCCAGCTGCTAAAAAATGCGTTTTTCTTCAGACTTATTTGCCGTACATATTTTTTCTTTTTTTTAATTGGGGCCCCCCCCTTCCAGGACCTCTTTTTGTCTTGGAGTCAAGTCTATTTTTCTTGTCATATACCTTCCAGCTGAAACTTGCACGGCAACGTTTTTGGGGTCCACTCTCAGAAAACCTTAGTTTTAATGCCACAAAAACCAACCAACAATTGTTAGTAAGAAATCATGACACATGTTCCTTTTTTCTTCCTTTATAACCTTAGACCATTGGTTTTTTTATGAAATCATCATACATGCGTTCCATTTTTGAAAACTGACTCCAAACATTGCTAAAATGACAAAATTGTGAAAAATGGGTATACGTATTAATTGCAATAAAATCCTTAGAAATGGTTATAGCTTTTTCTACCTCCAAAAAAATGATGCAACGTTTTTTTCTGGAAATATTTATTATCTTAGATTTCGGTACTATCTTTTTTTAACGTACTACAAGACTCTGGCTTCCTTTTAGTAATCTAAAAAACCCATATAAATCCGATGATGATGAGATTAATTAGGGTTTGGGCTCCAGACCATAACGCGCCCCCATAACACATGCTGGTCAGGGGAAAAAATAAACTGAAAACCACCGCGAACCACAGGACTATTTGTACTTAATACCAAAATGTCTAACAGATAAAATATCGCCAGATCTTCTAATATGTAATAATTTGGATCTGGGAATTGACAAAATAAACTAAATTAGTTTAAGTATTTCATATTTGTGCAAGCGGCGTTTACGAAATGGAATTTGACAAATGGCATTTTCCTGTCTCCGGCCCATTAGAAATTTGAAGCTCTTCGTTTTATTTTCGAGTTTAATTGCAAGTATTGTTTTCTATTTCTTAGTCAAAAAAAAAAAAGAAAAAAGACGAGAAGAAGAAAAAAAGTTGTTTCATAGGTATGGGGCCGCTCTACATTTTTGATTTTGGAGCCATTTTAACCGCGTTTTTTTTTAAAATTTGTTTTACTGAGGAATTTGCACTTTTAGACTTAAGTGCCTCAGAGATAAAAAACTTCATTGAAAAACATCTAAATGATCCCAATCGAAACATTCTTTTTATCAACTAATAACTTACAGTAAAATATGAATTTGCAACTGTTTTGACTTGCCTTTGATTGATTTGGAGCCATTTCTGGAGAAAATCCTTTAAAAAAAAAAAAGCGCATTTAGATTTGGAATACGGAAACAAACGTTGAATTGGGTTGGCCTTATGACCCTCATATGTGTCAGTTACAAAATATCTGCCCTGTCGAAACTTGGATCAGCACTTGATACGTGAGAAAAGATAAAACATAAGAGATCTAAAAAATGGTGCGACATTAATGCAGATTGCCATAGCCTAGCCAATCGCTTGAAAAACAACAATATCACGGGTTAGCAAACACTTAAGCCTAAACTGTTTGTTTGTTGTTGTTTTTTTTTATTGCTTTTCACGTGCTTCGGTATAACCGAAAAAGTTCACCTTTCTATCTCACTTTATAAACACAAATTACTTGCTAGGCTTTTGTTTTTTGTCCTAAATTAATCTTTTCATAAAAGTAATTTTAATCATTTAGTAATATATGATTATATTTCTTTATCCTTTAATAAAAAAATATGTCAAACAAATAATAAGCTCATTTCTTAACGAATTGATAGATTTTGTCCATAATATTTGTCAACTGCTTCATAAAATAATTTTTTCTGGTAGATTAAATTATGACTTACTTTCCTCTACTTTTTCTGCCATTTTTTCTAATTGACACGTTGCCCTAAAAATTAATATGCTTTTGTAATAATTTGCGGTCAGCGTTGACCTTTAAAATTATAAGGCAGTGGTCAAAACCAAAATAGAATCCATTTTTGAGTTTTGAAAGTAAAGCATAATGTAGCCATGTCGTAGATTTTTGTTTGAGAACGCGCAGTATCATGTTGCCAGATTTTGTTCTTGATTGGGTGGGGGGGGGGGGGGGGGGATTATGAGCTGGGTCCCACTCCCAGCGTCTAGCGTACCCTATTTAATCCACTCATTTCCTTTTATTGATATTTAGGTGAGTATAACTATAATTTATTTCTAATAATAACAGAAAGGTATAGAATCGTCCAAAAGAGTTGAATTGTCCCGAGGGTCGAATCGTCTTTTTTTAAATGATCTTGTGGACCGAATTGGCGTGGCCGAATTGGCGTTTGGGCCGAATTGGTTTGGGGTATTGTTATATACAAGGCCGTGCATTGGCTTAACCGATGATGGTTTTTTTTTCTTGCATATGACAACATCGATTACCGGCGTGACGTAACGGTTCTTCCGAGATTTTGTACAGTTTTTTCATCAAGTGCAACTTTTGAAATTGTCCACACCCGATGATAATTGGTTTCTTTATTTTTAATAAATTGGTGTCAAAATCGTAGTTCCTCGTGAATTTCACCTAACACGTCGCTTTTCGTGCCTTTGTGTTATGGTCCAGTGTATGGGGACAGGTGTTGCCACCTATACTGTACTGTTTTTTAATTAAAATGCCCAAAAAGGGACTTATGTTACGTATGATGTTACTGTAAGCAAATACTTGCTACAAATTTTTTCTTAGGTTTTAGATTAAGAAAATGTGTATGCTTACTTTGGCAGCCACTTTTGCAAATAAATACCAATTTGCTTCCATGAAGACGAAAAATGAGTTGACAAACCAGTTGAGTGCTTTTGGAGAGATTATGTGACAAATAAACGTTATAAATTCGCTCTAATGTTATTGACGTCACTATGACCGTCATATTGTAGACACTTTAGTTGTACTTTATTTGATAAAAGGACATATGTAGCCTCAAACTAATACCAAACAAGATTATTGTTGTTACGAAAAAATCAGGATGTGGTAAACACCCCATCCTTTGGTGTGAACGTAGTTAGAAAAAACCCTGGTTGGACGAGGGTTAAAGTTTAGATACAGTTGAAAATATTACTTCGAATGATAAAAATATCAGCATTTGACAGACAAAGGGTACAGTTGACAAAACGTATATCACAAGCAAGTGCAGCGGCACAACATTTGCCATTCACTTTAACAGGGGTATTTGATTCATTGACGGTGCACACACAAAGACCAGCATCTTTTACTTTTTGAAATTCGGATAGCGACCGCCACAAAGCAACCAAATTTCTTTTATAAAATTTAGAACAATGTGAAACATTAGAATGGACCATTGCAAACAAATTAACAATTAGCATTTCTAGTGTCTTACGTTGTCGTCTCGTAACGTTTTAAATGAAATGGCTTTTAACACCATCATTATAAATTAATACCATGTTAGCTATGTCATTTACTTTGTAATTTTGAAGCAGTTTCTGTGTAGTGGCTGATAACGGGCTTTTAACCGCAGAATATAAATTGAGTATGATATCCTTTTGCAGCATAATATTTAAAGGTGCGTGTTCGTCTTTAGACCCCCCCCCCCCCCATTTTACCGGATGAAAAAGCCAATATTTTTTCTTTTTTAAATTGCGCGTCTGATAATTTGAGCCATCGAATCAATTCCATTCCCAACATATAAACAAACAAAAAAACACGTATTTATGGCTACCATTTTTAAAAAAAAACAAAAAACTATTCAGTATTGATAGGGGCTTGGCAATATGTGCATTATTGCTTCTCCCATCAAAACAGCATCCTGAATTGATGGGGCGTGTGTGCAAGTGCCAGTATCTCATTATCAAAGTAGAGAGACAATAGACATAAAATCGAAAACAAGCACCTTTAAACCACAATGAGTGGATATTGTTTCTTTGTTGGTCCCCGCAATAAAGAAAGGCCGTTTAAGTGCTTTGGCTATTTTTTTCCAAATTGAGACTGTCTTATTTAATGATTTAATGGCTTAAGCATACATAAGTAGCAACCTTGTACACTATTTGGTTTAGGTACGATCAATTGTAATCAAAGAAATACCCATTAGTACCTTCGATATTTTTCAAGGTTATATTTGCACGCGTTCTAAAATGAGTCTTTTGCACTTGAAACGCCATTTCAATCCAACTTCCTTTTCCTTTTTTTCGTTCTTTCTTTTACTGGAAATTTTACTTGATATTTTTTTTAACGTTTTTAACCTTGTTGCATATTTGTTCATCTATTTGCTTTTTATATTCATATATTTTGTTTTGATCATTACTGTCTCCCTTTACGGTGCTTTGGCTGGTATTCTGAAGGGAGACTAACTTAGACCTTGGTTTAAACCAGGTTGTCCTAATTTGGAACATTTGGTCCTTTCAATATACTCTAAAAAATGTGATATATGGGTAAAAACATCCTCATGGAAGTTGCGTTGGTCCATCCATGAGAATTTCTCACCCATTCATTTTTAACTTTAACCACTATTTTGAAAAGAAAAAAGGTCCCACTCATGTAGGACTAACCCTGGTTTAAACCCGGTCTAACGTTAGTCTCCCTTCAGACTCCAGACCTTTCACTTCTCAGCCCGTAGCCCGAGGAATTAAGTAAGGGGGTGTGGATTTGCCAGAAGTGGACCTTTTCGAAAAATAATTTATTTCCGCTCGCTGCGATCGCAGGGAGGTTGCCCCAAATTTTTGACCGTCGCATCCAAAATCTAAGACGGGGGGGGGGGGGGGGGGGCGGGGGGGTGGATGCATGACACATCATCGACGTTAAACAAAACAGTATAATAATAGCAGTATAATGCGTGAATGTAGAAGTGTTGGCCAGGTTGTATATTAACAATTAGTATTGTAGCGGGATGGCCCTGCGCCGAAAAAAAAAAAAAAAGAATAACGCGCATGGCACAATTCAAAGAAGCGGCCCGGAGCGAGCCGCAGAAAACATAATCTGCACGTGGGTAAGTGGTGGTGAGATAGGAACCACCGCTTTGGAAACGTAGAGCTGGAGATACACAATGCACACCATGATTTTAGTTTACCTGCATGTATTTTTCACAATCACAATAAAGAAATCACGAGACATGGTTCAATTGTCACCTTTGTATAGATACCAACTCACTGAAATCACCTACGACACCATTTTGATGTCGACCCTTTCTCCTAAAGTGGCTTGCCTATACTAAATTTTTACCAATTAAATAACATTATGCTCGACACAGCAAAATATGAAATCAATATAAAATGGCTCCACTATAATTACACTTGCACAATATCAATAAGTCAATTGCACTTTACAATGATAAACCTGATTTCGGCTTTATCTAACACAAATTCCACATATACTAAGCGTGTCTAAAAATACAGAGGTCACATGCAAGTTCTTTTTCTTATGCACTCAAAAGGGGAAAATTGACCACATTTTTATCATGCCCACTGTACCATATAACTTCCTCATAATCGATTCCGATTAAAAATTCACTCAGCACAAAACCAATACAATTTCGACAAAACTTACATCTGAATACCAACACTAGATAGTGTACAACCTGGCATTTCAACCAATTGCAGAAAAAATTCACAATAGCAATGTCTCCCTACCGAATGTACACATGCACAAATCATGTAATTCTGTCTACCAACACTTATTTGTTGTACAACCAGCATCAGCAGCACTTCAAAAATTAAATTTATAATGGCAACACTCTTCCAAATTACCATAAGCAAAACCTAACATTTCTTCCTCAATTCAAAAAGATCTCTCTAACACACACAACACAACACACAAACACACTCCTTGCTTCTGTAACTCACTGTTTACATTGCAACTAACTCAACATCAACAACTCGCCCATATCCAACCTCTCATAAATGATAATACTCAAACCTTGCATACCTCGCACAGCGTGATGATGCACGTGCTCTGACCCATCATGAGTTGTTTACTAACTCGCAAGCGCAATACTCTACCCTCCCTACAATTGCCACAGCTCTTGTAAAACGTCTCCAGCACGTCGACCTTACCCTCGGTCTAATTAATCAAATAATTTAGCACACACCATGGTCTTGGGAAATTCCACCCAACCCATAACCATGTTGGCAAATGCTACACAACATCTCAGAACATCACTGCAATTTAAGTGACATCGAGCACGTCTGGCAGTCATCTACATTTACATTACGTCGGACTATACAAGAACCCCCTTCATACATCGAGCTTAAATAGAACTAACTAACACTTCCAATATCAAAAACCGCTTTCAAAAACAGCCACTATAACTCTAGTTCGCGCGACATGCCACAACACACTTAAGGTCAATGCCACTTTGCATAAAATTAAATACATAACTTTACAATATAAATGGACATTTCATTAAACTTGATATACGTACCACAGTTATTCAGATGCTACCCAAAATTGCAATAAAATAAATTTATATTTTCATCTCTTACAAAAACACATGCAACCTACACGTTAATCACAATGCAAGCCGCACCCTCTTCACTAACGCTATTCCACACTAACCCAAATCTTAATATTTACCTGAACCAAAATTCTCATTATCACCATCCAATATAATATTAACCTCAACCACTCTCCACCAATCAGTCCCAATGTTCAGCCTACTATAACTCGCTGGTCATCTAAACTCGCCCTAATAATACTAATCTCAGCAACGATTCTACCAGCCCTACCCAAATTTGGACAAAAACCTAACTCAGCAAGCAAATACACAATTTATTGACCTGACAACTCACACACCTGCACACACACACCTATCAACACACTCAACCCAATATTTAACAAATTTGGCCGACCCGACCATAGTAGACTTGCAAATGTCTGTTATATAGCTAACCAAATGTTTACAAACAACCAATACTCATTCAGTGACAATCAACCGCAAGGACTTTAAATTTGGATAGATCAAAACCGGAATCATCACACTTGAAACCAACAACTTTACCACTTTATACAACATGCGCACAAATTAAAAGGGATGCACGTTGTACAGAACACAACTAGACATGTTACAAAGCATGGTGATGTTTAATTGCAATCAAGTTGTGTGCGCCCTGCTGTATTTACATGAATTTAACCCATTTAGTACCTCAGGGAAAATATCACAGAATCAAACAATTTGAACCAAACTCCTTTAAATCTTCCTCCTCCCAATTGATTACTCCCAAACTTCTCATCTACCCAATTTACAAATTTATAGAGGAAAACTTAGTTTCTCACGAAAACTTCCAATTCCAAACCCATCCTTCCAATTTCACCCCAACAGCCAGCAACACCAATTATTATCACAATCATGTTCACAATCAAAAAAAAGTCATTACAAAGATAGAGTTGTCCCAGTATGTGTCCTCCAGTACAGTGCTGGTCTGGTTTGTTTCAGGCTGTCTTGTATCGTTACTGTTACTAGTCCGTCGACTTGATGGATCGCTAATAACTGGAGTACCTTTTAAAATACCAATTTTAATCATAAATTTATAAAACCCGAGCTGCCAGCTATTACCCGAATAAAAATCGATTGTGTGCACAATTCAGCGGTTAGTCCGGATTGCGTCAATCCGGGTAATAAAGCGAGAAATATGGCAATATTGTAAAGATTGATGGATTACTGTAATCGTAGCACAATTCTGTCAGGTGTAATCACCATCCATACAGGGGAGGATCAAAAAAAACTTGACCGGATTGTGTCCGACATTTTGAGTTTAAATAATAAATATATAAAAGGTAGTGATATCATCGGAAAGCATATTTCATTATCTTAATGATGCTGCAAAGATAATTAATAGGTTAGTAGAGGCGAGCTAAAGTTTTTTGAATCAAGTATAGTCCGGTTTTCACCTATCCACGGATTCCTATATGAATGAACGGCGGTCAACTTAGCAAAATGGTGATTCCGTGGGACAGTGCAGATGCAGAAAACCGATTGCTGGATTCAAAGATGTTAACTCGGTAATATACCAACCAATGTGAATGATCTTTGCAGCAAATAAAGATAATGAACTAAAGTTTCAAATGATATCACATATGTTAGATATATGTTTACTTTTGAAATCAAAATGGCGCGACAAAATCGGGTGTCAAGTTTGTTTTCACCACCATGTTAGGTTAGGCAAAGCGAGAACAAAATCAATGCATAAGAGTGTTCTGGGTTTGATACTGCTGTTGACACTTCACGCTAGTAAATAAAAGCAAACAGCGGTATTCTCATGGGGTTAAAATTCCACATTCACAACAAGGCCTAGCCTCGTCATCTTTATTTGGCTCGTTCGCGTATCTAGTGTTATTATTATTAAGTCCATATGGTTGTTATGAAGGCGTCCGCACCATAAAGGCCGTCCATCTCTAAAGTTTGTCTAGTTCGCCATCATGTCTGAAGTCAGTCTCCCATCTATAACCAGCCGGTTTAGCTCGTCATGTGGAAAGTCGTCTGCTCATCGCCCCAAACTTTTTCCGAGCGCGTAACCCAAATTCTAGGTAGCGACCACGGCACCAATCCAATGCGCCGAAAGTCTGCCAGTCCCAGGGGACGAAATGTTTGAGTCTTCAGGAGTAGGACATGGTTGTGCCCGTCCACCACCTGTCGGCGTTTTTATGAACTGCGCATACAAATGCTACAAACATCATAAGAGGTAAAAAGACTAGGGAAATCCCGTTACAGTATTGACATAACAACCACCATTACAATATAAGCTTTTAGACAGGCGCCAAACTTCAACATGACAAGGCGGACCTTCAACATGACAAAGGGGACCTTCATCATGATAAAGCGGACCTTTGTCATTTTTGACATGACACATCATCGACGTTAAACAAAACAGTATAATAATAGCAGTAATGCGTAATGTAGAAGTGTTGGCCAGTGTATTTACCAATAGTATTGACATAACCACAACCATTACAATATCAGCTTTTAGACAGGCGCCAAACTTCAACATGACAAGGCGGACCTTGAACATTGCAAAGGGGACCTTCATCATGATAACGCGGACCTTTGTCAACCCCCCCCCCCCCCCCCCCCGGCTACGGCCCTGGACGTGTCATATCTTTCCTTTTTAGTCTCATTATTTTTCTCTATCATATATCTTTGCAGTTATATCTTTTACTATTTCTTTTCCCTTTCTCCCATCCCAACTCCCTTAATCACTTTGCTAACACAGCCGCACTGAAAAAATCCATAACGTTTTAACATCAAAATGCAATTTCATTTCGAAGGTCAAACTCTGTTTTCATGTTGTTTACCGAAAGGAAGATGCGTAACATAGATTAAAGGCAAACAACCAAAATAAAATCGTAAGACGCCAAAGTTAAGTTAATTTCTCTTTTCGTCTCTTTCTTCTCTCCATAGTCATTCATTCACGTTGCTATTGCAGGTGTTGGGAAGATATACTCTGTGACGTTAGTAACAACAAAATACAATTTCCATTCGAAGGTCATACTCTGTTTGTATATGTTGTGGCTTAAATTAGAAGTCTCTTACCCGAATCGTTCTTACAATAATTCTTCTCATTCAAAATAAGCATTGTTCATGGCTGCTTACAGATACGTACCAGAGGTCAGAGTCAAAGCAACCAATATTACAATTTATTTTAAAGGCGTCAAAGATCTGAATGTAACGTATTTAACGAAATAAAATTTAAAGATTTATTAAATAAATAACTTGCCATGTGATCTTGGGTCAATTTGTTTGTTTGTTGGTTGTTGTTTTTTTCTGTGCGCAACAGCATCGCTATTTTTTGTGTAAGCAACCTATTTGAAGACTCAGAGATTTCCCGAGGAGGAAGCCCTCAATTTCCAAACAAATCGTGTTTTTTTTTTTTGCATATCACTAACCTCTAATCAAAGCCCTTCATATAGAAAATCACAACTTTGTTATAAAATTTAGGATCCGGAAATTTGGTTATACACGGTATCCTATGGCAGTGTTTTACTGTACACAAATGTGTACTGCATGAAAACGAAAAATCCGATTCATCTCTAACCATTGAAAATTAAGCTGTTTACCGGTGGGTTTGCTGTAGATTCCAGTTGACTAACTGTTAATTTACAACACACACAAATATATTTCGAAATCTTTTTTGAGTCAGCCTTTAAGAGTATACAAATATCGTCTCCTGCTGCTTAACAAACAAATGAAACACAAGTACACAACATTTTCTTATCCTTGGAATTTGAGTCGGATACTCGTTTATTATAGTTGGTAACGTATTGCCTGTTTCGTCCCGTTTTGTCATGACTTTTTTGTTTGACTAATAATGTAATTTAGGTGGGGTCATTGCACTTTCACGCTTTGCGTTTGGCGTGACCTCATTCATCACTGCGTCAGTGCTTTAAATGATGATCAGGGTAAAGGGATAGAGGCTAAAGAACATTGCACATCTTGGATGGGAATCGAAACACACCCGTTAGATATTTATCACTTAAAAATTCAAACTGGCGGACGGGACACATCAGGGTCAAGATTTTGACTTCACTTACTAAACATTTGCATCATAAATCAAAGATCAGCAAAAAAATCAAATGAAATTTGGGAAATGAAATAACATTCTAGGCGATAAGACATTGGAATGAGGTGAAACCTCAACTGTAGGGGTGATAGGGACATTCGACATATAGCATTAAGTCCCCCCTGACAAGGTACATTTCTGGAAAAGTTAGGCTCTTTAACATGTTACAAAAATGTAAAAAGTACATGCAATTTTTAATGAGCAAAAACAAAAACAAAAACCAAAAAAAAAGGGGGGAGGAAAGCACACAACAGTTTTAAACCTCTCCACTGAATGACGGCATTTGTTACTTAAATTTGATGCCGAATTAAAATGACACTTTCGTGCATTGGGATTTAAGCAATCGAAAATCCTGGAGAGTAGTACCAACATGACCCGTACAATACAAGCCGCCCTTTTAGGCAAGAAACGTAACTCGAAATTTTGACTTTTGAGATAAAGTTATTTCTGAGTAATTTGGGGACGCTGCTTTCATTTCACCAAGTCTTATATGCCAGAAATGCTTCCCTTCTGAGATAGCACATCCTAACTCGGGTGCGTTTTTCTATTCTAGAGGTATTTATTTGGCAAAACTGCGTATCTCTAAGTTACGTGTCATTTTCTCTCAAATTCGCCTTATTATTTTATGGCAAAACTACGTAACTTAAGAGATAAATAGTTTTGCCATAAAACTTTTTATGAGTGGCACTATTTTGTTATTCCATTTAATGCGACTACAGATGGTAAGATCAAACTAAAAGAGGTTAAGATCAAACTAAAATGTTTGTAAACAACACATAACAAGAATTGTATTTCTTTTGTAAGTGATATTTCCAGGCCATTGGAATATAGCATGTGAATTTTGCCATAACTGCTTTTCCCTGAATTTTTATGGCAAAACTACGTAACTTGACAAAATGTGTTGTAATTCTGGAATGGTTTAATCATTAACCCTCAAAATTGAAGGATATACAGAAAATAATATGATTAATATATTAAATGTATACATAATTTTGCCATAAAAGGGCCGACAGGTATACCACAGACACTTGATTTTGGTACCAATGGATAGCTATTGTCATCTTCTTTCTATTGCTACCTAAATGAGTACCAACATGCCTAGAATTACATCAGAATGGCGTTATAAAGTTCACATTTCGGAAAAGACTGTCAATTTCCACAGTACACAGTGTAGAATAGGGGAAAATTGTTTTTTTTTCACCAAAAAATTCAAATACCGATTTCCACGCGGTTTTTTTTGGAAAATGACTAGTTTTATACTCAGAGCGTTTTAGCGCTACAATGTGTTTGAGTGAACATTGCAAAATATCAATTTTCCACCCTATATCCAGTATATTTATATTTTCCTCAACTTATGACGTCAGTATGACGTAATAATTAGCATTTTGGTACTATTTTGATACCAATGAAAAGAAGAAATTCTAAGCTTTCCTGTGGTTACAAAAATGGCTCAGGTAGACCAGGGTTAACCAAATTGTTTTGCCTGGGTGACTCTAATTTACTCTAATCATAGAAAATTAAAAAAAAAACCCGCAAACAAAAATCAGTAAATGACATGTTTACATTTGGGGAAAATAGGAAGTGAAGGGAAAAGCATCTTTTTAAAAGAATCTTTAAAACTGATTTTCTCATGTAAAAAGCCATGCAAAGAAGTGTCATTTTTATTCGTCGTCAAATTTAATAAAATGTGACGTCATTTTAGGGAGAATATTAACTGCTGTGTGAAAACTTTTGCCCATTAAATGTGTAACAATTTCGGTGTGAACATTTACATTTTTGTTAGGTTAAGCGGAGCAGCCTATCTTGTCTAGAAAAATGCACATTGTCAGAAGGGGGACCTTATTTTTTTGAACGTTTAGAATCACCATTCTCTTCTACGACCAAAGATATACATCCTCTGTGAATGGTTTTATACGACAAGGGCTGAGGCTTTCTCAAGGCTGTGCCAAATCAAACGTAAATTGATCCGCAGGAAATTTGAAAAGAAGATAAGAAATATCAGATTCACGAACCACTACCTGCAGGGGTTAAGGCCAATACGGTTAGAAAAAGTACTGATGATAATGTTGGTACATAAAAACATGAACATGGCCATACTGGGATAAACATTCTTATTCGTTCATGGGCCTTTATCTCAAGATGCCGCTTTTGCACGCGAGCATGCAATGGGTGGTGTTTTCCATTTGTGCATGCTCTCAGAGGATGATGGTCTATCCCGATCTGGACTGCACGTATTTTATGAATCTACTAAATCAAAACAAGTCAAAAAATGGCACAAGTTAGAGATATTTTACTGAAGATCAAGAAATCAAATAGAAAGTGCAGGATCTTGTCTAGAACTCAAGACAATGACAAAGAATCTCACTGAATGGCAAGCTAGAAATGGCAAAAGAGAAGACAGAGGAGATGGAGAGACGAATAACTACACCCCCATACCATATAGAGCAGCAGGGTTTAGAACGGCAGCAGATATGATGAAATGGATTTTGCTTGTGGACGGGTGTACAACGCTTTTCTGCTCAGGGGATGATAATTTTATGAGTATTAAAAAATTGGGCGCACCAACTCTAATGTACAGCAAACATGGCACCCACTACTACAAATTCTCATTTTTAATTTCTTGGAATCAAAACAACATTCTACGGGGGTGTTTTTGTTTATCAAAGTGCCGGCACGTGAATTTGGGAATGGCTCGTTTGACATCTTTAATGGTTATACATATGGAAAACCTATACAGGGGTATGTCCGTGCTGTTGAGCCTCAATGCCAATAAAACATAGCATGTTACCATGATTTAAAGACATATTTCTCAGACTACTGAATATCTTAGCATACAAGGTCTGGCACTGACGGAGGATTTAAAAATACTTATGGAAGCTATAGTCTGCAATAGGTAGAGTACATGGCCTCTGTTTTAAAGTTACACTGTTAAAAAAATGTCCGTAAATTACGGGAAAAAACACATTTTTGCAGCGTATTTCCAGTCATTTTTAGGGAAAATTACAGAATTTCTGTCAATAACGGAATGACAGTAAATTTACAGAAATTTGTCTACCTTATGAAAAAAAATGTGTATGTAACGATTTTTCCGTAATTTAAAATTACGGAACCCAAAAAAAAAAGTCCGGAAATATTGCTGCCAGAAGAAATTTGAAATATTTCCGTTAATTAACATTTTTTTATGTTTTTGTTTTTTGAGTTTTATTGTTTTGTTAAAACGATTTTTCGTAAATTTACGGAAAATCTGTTTTTTTTCATGTTACGGAACTTTTTAACAGTGATAGGATTTAGTTGATGTGATAGGTTGTTGAAATCAAAAGAATTAACATTAATTGTGTTGGGTGAAAAATGAATTAGATAAAATAAGCAGGATGTGAACGGAGGCGAATCTAAAATGGTTTGATCATTAATCTCAAATTCAAGGATATACAGAAAATGATACGAAAATGTATTAAACGTATTCAATTCAGCTAATTTTTAATGAAAATGTAAAAGGATGAATTCAAAGGTAAATGTAAACGGAATGAACTTTAATGTAAATATATCAAAAAAGCTATTTTTTGAGATGTGTAGTTTGCAATACATAATAGGGGCCGGGTGGCCCTGAGTCTGGCCCTGAGTGTGTATTCTGTACGCCGAAATGATAAAATACTCGGTAAAGATATCGAAAGCTCTGGTAGCGTGGAGGAGTAATGTAGGCAGCCACGCGTATTAATCTATGCATACGTACGCACGTAGAGAGACTGTGTGTGCTCTGAGAGTGGCTGCGTGTCCTCTCCGTGTTGTTGTATGTTTAGTAATAGTAATTCGATTACAAGACGGCGTCAGCCGTCTTGGTCTGTTTTTGATGCGTTCTTCTTCTTTTCTTCTTTCTATTCAACACTTCAACTGCTTCTAGCTCAGTCATAGTTTGACGTATGGTGACTAGGACTTACATCAAATAAGCCAGTTATGGCATATGCCATTGACCCCTGTCTGACCTTTTGACCTGGCCACAGGTCGTCAACATATGTTGATTTAATTGTCAGAAAATATCTTCTTCAAGATTACGCCGATATCGACCAAATTCTTCACAGGAACCACTGGACCCTTGCCTCATATAGCGGTGTTCAGGGATAGGGAGGCAAAGGTCATTAAGGGGGTCTTTCCAGTTTGAAACCAAAAAATTGTGAAAAATATTCAAAAAATCTCGTCCTTACAATTAAGTAACAGAGTGACGTCATAGAGCACATGTATTGTTACCAGGCAGGGTCATCGGGTTGTCCACAGTTTAAGGATCGAAGGTCATTAGGGGTCACTTCCGGTCAAAAACAAAAAAAGATCAAAAATATTCAAAAAATTTTATCTCAAAAACCAACACATAGTACAGTGACTTAACTTTAGATTTGCATTAAATGTTAGCTGGTGTATGCAAGGTAGTTTTATTTGGGATCGGGTCAAAGGTCCATGTAAGAGTCATTTCCGGTTTTAAGGTAAATCAATTCAGAATTTTTTTATCTCCAGAAATAAGCCTAGTTAGAATTTTTTTTATTGCATTGAAACATTTCATTTCTTGGTGTACACGACGGTTTTTTTATACCGGGATCAAAGGTATATAAGGGGGTTCAAAGGTCAATTTGCCAAAAATGCTAAAAATAAGCCAAATTGGATTTTATCTGAGCCTAAACCGAGGACAGATAAGGCTCGTTATGACTCAGTGAGGTGTAACAATTTAGTAGAAGAGGTTCATTATAGTCTGGACCCCAACGGTCAAAGTTCAAGGTTCCAAAAGGTCAAGAAAAATTAAAAACAAGACTCCCGATTGAACTGAAATTTGACAGGAATAATCTTGGGATATCGTAAAACAGAAAACAATTAAGTTGGAACCCTATTCGGACCCAGGGTCACGTTATTAGAGGTGCAAAGGTCAAATCCCGGACAGCTTTGGATGAGTTTAAAATCAATAATATTGATCCTTGTAAAGTTTTGTTAACACGTAAAAATACATTAATGACATTTGTGATATTGGTGAGGTGACAGGGGTCAAAGGTCAAGTCACCTTAAGGGGGCATTAAGGGGGATTCCCCATCCATTCCCAATACGGCCGTCTTGTAAATTAGATCTGTCCAGGTCTAGTCTTATTACATAAATTAGGCGTTTAGTATTATAGTAACCCAGAGGGTGTTTGAACAATCACTTAAAATAAAAAAAAAAAAGTTTTGTTTCAGGCCTCCCTCGCGACATAGTCTTTAAAAATAGATTCAGCTCATAGTTCTATGCGGCGGCGGCGATTTTTACTTTTTTACATTTCAAAAGATTGTTTTTATTTAGGCGATACTTTTTCTTTTTTCTTTACACGAAGCGTGTCTCAAAATTTAGGAACCAATGGAACCATAAAAATAAAAAAGGTGCAACTATATGGACTCTATAGTGGTTTTTCTATTGTTTTTTTATGCCTTGAAAACAGAAGAGGGGTACATTGTAGTGGTACATATAACAGTGTATATTTCTATTAAAAACATAGCATGTAGCCTTTTAGCCAAAAGAAGCTGAGACATTTTTTTTTTGCTCAATGATTCCCAACGTGCCTATTTTATAAAACACATGTATAAAACACATGTCAGTACTTAGGGATACAAAGTGTACAAGACCTTTAGGAACCACAAGACATTTCACGATTCTGCTAAAAAGTACTAATGCATTTGTGGTATAAAATGACTTCGATTTGTTTGAACTTACCTATTTCACACATTGATTAGAATACGGACAAGCATTATGTGTATGCAAAAACCCCGATTTGTTTGAAAATTGAGGGCGCCCTACTCGGAAAATCTCTGAGTCAGCCTTTAAATTAAATTTTGTAAACAATCATACGCAATGTGTTGTCTTCTTTCGCAATTAGTGCGTGTACGGTTCGCGTGCAACTTAGCCGCGCTATAGATTTCCCACCTCAAATTTCCCCTCAACCCTACTGTTACGCATTGTTAAAATTGTTAAACCTAAGTTTACCCCTCAAAAAAGATTTGCTTAAAATGGCTGCCATTTTCAGGTAGATATCACTATTAGGGTTCTGCTTAAAGGAGCTTATGTAAATCAGAAGTGTCCATCACTCTAGTAAAAATTTTCAGGCGGAATACCTCTCTCTTTTTGCCGATTTCTCAACGGGATGCTGATCAACCTAACCATGCTTGGCAGGCTGGACAGTATCAGTCTTCTGAGAAAACCTAATATTTAAAAAGTACCAGTCCCGCATGATAGCGAAGAAATAGAGTTTCTTGATTGCGTGGTGTACATGAAAGTAAAGGCAGTTTAATTAGAGGTGTGAAAGCTATACGATGCACATAGCCTGGGATACTCGTCCAGCGAACTTGCGCAAAAAAATCCTCCCGCTACAATAGCAAGGGTTACTACCACTAAGTTAGGATACGGAATATCTTAACATACGCATTTTATTGGAAAGTAAGAATCATAAATAATAGATGACTAATGGTTAAAGGCCATCCATCAACGTGCGTACTTCAATAACGGTAAACTAATTAAATTGTAATTAGTGGCATTTTAGATACCTACAATATAGACTGTATATGTCTTATAATGATAGTATAAGTATTGTTCTCTGAATATGGAATTGCCGACCGACGTTCTTGAAAACCTTATTATCCCTGCATGCTCTCGGCCTATCTTCAGATTTGATTTCTCGATTTCTCAATGTTCCTTGAGGGAATCCACCGGACATGTACGGCTTATAGTAATATAGCAACAGTATAGTCTAATCCAATGGTTATGGCAAACTTATTTATTTTTTTTTCTTTTCAGAGTGCCGAAAACAGATTTTCTTCAGGTTAAACATATGATGCTGTCTGTGAAAATGTAATTACGGAAGTGTAGAATAGAGCTTTAGTTTCTTGGGCGGTTTTGGCTAAATTACAGGTAAAAGAAAAAATTCTGATGTATTCAAAAATGGTTTTGAATTGTTAGAGGTTCTGAAGCAATTACTACTCTAAACGCAACATTTGTTCAGATCGTCGACAATTTGAATGCTGTACTACAAACGCGCACCCTATTAACTTCCGTTACTTTAACAGTTAAGTGATCAAAGGGTTTCACTCGAAATTTATACCACATGTGAAGTGATATAGGACAGCACCAAATTAGCAATTATTACTTGATCTGCAAATTAGGGGCAAAACATTGTTTTCAAAATAAGCGAAAATTGGGAAAAAATACGGAAAATTCCAATGAGCCTTGCGCTTACTAATTTGAAAACTGGGTGTTGCAAAATACAGGTCATTTTCCCATAGTTTATACAGTAACGGTTTAGCAAAGTCCGCCTTAATGTTACTAATAATTGTTTACTTACATGTATGAACGCACATATATAAAATATTCCCAGCCGAATTCCTTTAGTGCCCAAGGGGGGGGGGGTTCATGGGACCCCCACTAATTAACTATAACTCATTAACGGGCTGGCCGATTTTAGGTTTTTTTCCTATGATAGAAGCGCATTTATAGGTCAGACAATTACAAAATATTTCGACGAAAAAATCCTAGAACAAGAATTTAACCCACTATCAGAATGAACATAACTTATATGATATAGTTCCAATAATTGTAACTTGATGTTTGTATATTTTTTTTTATCACTGGACATTATCATACACTGACCTCGTGTTACAATATTCCTATTCACTTTCGTCGCCATTTAATACGCGTTTTCAAGTTATTTAGAACATTTACCTGAAAATGCTCGAGTATGTTGTGCTTCCTATGGCACCTTATGTAGATAATTATTTGAGGTCTTACTTCTCGCTTTCGAAATGCATGTCCACAGAGCTCAAGGATTCTGGCCATGTTTTCATTTTAACCTGAACATACGCGCTTTAACATTTAGAAGATTCAATGCATGAAAACGTCGCTTGCGACTTATGAATCCACTATTAGTCCGCATTGGGTGAAACATGTTTGTTTGACCCTCAACGAAGATCGGAACGAACAGCGATGTGTTGATATGATTTTGTTATAAGTCTCCACTCACGTTCTCACCCCTTTTAACGCTCAAATCACCGGTTGGACATAAATTATTTTTTGTTTATCATCAAACACGCATTGTTTCTGTTACATATAGCCCGCATGCCTGGTTGCACACGCAAGAACATGGTGGACTTTGAAGAAAACTTGGTCTGCGAGTGGGGCACCCCTCCAGATCCATCAACGGCGCCCGTCGTGTCTGCTATGAAATGTCCACTCTATCCCAATTTCATCTTGACCTCTCATCTCTCTGGCCACCCCCCCCCCTCAGTCAGGGGCTGGAATCCGCCCTGTCTGCGACACCAAAAAGAAAATCATTGTTTCTTTGTATCTTTGGAACATTTGTCAAACGAATCAGTAGAGCCTTAGAGTATCTCAGGATTCAGTTGGACCAGATTGAAAAATCCATTATCATTCTTGAAAGATTTGGGTAAGTTTTTTTTAACTGTTCTACCTATTCGACGCCCAAAACATTCTATATGTTGGCATGTCTTTGGGCCATTACCGATATATAACCGAAGTAAAGGTGAAGCAGCCCAAAGTCACGCTCAGCCAGGACTAAACTTGGATAATCCTATGGCAGTAAGCATAAGTAGTAAATTGAAATTAATAACATTCATCGGGTAGCAGGTGGAAAAAACTTTAGCAAATCTCCCAAGAGTCTACTACAGTCACTTAATTATTTATTATGTACTTGACGCTACGTATATATCCTGGGACGGTTTTCTAAAAATCGGGACTTACTACATCCAAAAGTAAAATGGGTTTTTTTTGTAAGAGGAACATGACACAGTATAGTCTTATCACTGAAGTAATTACTAGTGAATAGTTACGCCTCAATTTTACCGCTAAGCTCAGAAAAAAATAGAATCATAAAAATTTCTTAAGAATGCAGTCAGAAGTTAAAGGGCGCGTGTGGCCTTTAAAACAGCCACACACTTGTACTGTAATGCCCATGATATACTAAGCAGTCGCAAGGAGCGTTAGCGATTTTTTTATGACATCACTTCCGTCGCTTATTGAAAAGCCGACTGCCGATATCTAATCGATAAGTCGCTAGTGGCATTACCCAAGGCGACTTGACGCAAGCCCTCGCAATCCAGTTACTGAATTTCAACCTCAATCGACTCAGGACGCTCGCAGCAACTGGGACGCTGAAGCGATTGACAAAACGTTGCGAGCGTTTTTTTCACTAGCGATTTGCAGTCGCACGCTCGACGGCAAGTAATATCATGGGGCATTAGAGTAAATTGCCATATCCCCATCAGCGACCCAGTCAACAATAAAAATAGCCTTATTAGCATTTCACAAGGAATGAAGGATACAACAAAGCACTACGGACTTTCCAGAAAGGTAGTGAAAAGCCGTCCGCCCGATTCGGCTTGGCTCTGAACATGTACAAATTGAAGACGAAAAAATGGGCATAATTTTGTTTAGATGTAATAGAAAAGGCTTTCTGCAAGGGCTGCCAAAATCAAAGCCGAGGGGAAAAAGAAAATGGTTCCTGTTAGGGGTGTTCCATGAAAGTAACACCTTTTTCTGACATACTTTTATGAACACCCTATGAATTCGGAAACCTTAACGGAATAAACCAATAAACGGTTGGTTTATTCAGTTAAGGTCCGTTAAGGGTTCCGAATTCTAGGGTGTCAGAAAAGTGTGTCAGAAAGAAAAGGGTGTCACCTTATGGAAAACACCCTTCCTGTTCTACAGTCATCAACTAAGTCAAATTTGAAATAAAAGTGATGAGCAACGACATTCGACAACGCCGCCAAAATGGACATGTTCATCATAACTACGTGTTTAAGAAGCAGTTAGAATATGAAGCTTACCTGATGAGTGTTACAGCCACATCTTCTACAGCACTTAAAACTAAGTAAGTTATAAAAATACCAGGACTCGATAAGACACATGTTTGTTACATCTTCCTTTACACCATGACTGTTAGTCCAAGATACTTAGAAAAAAAAAACACCCGGAAATAATAACAAAGTTGATTTTCAGGAATTTGCCTTATAGTTATCATTAAAAATATATCAAAAAGTTCCCCAAGTTTCCTCTCTGTGCTAATTGAGGAATAAAGTGGTAAATTTTAAAATGATACAAATATGTTTTAAAACGTATATCATCATTTGTGTTCAAGGCATTAAGATATTAAAAAGGTATATAGTTTGCTCATCTACGGTTAATGGTTAATTAGTATATAGAAATAAACAGTTCAAGGTCAAAACTGGGGATAAGCCTAAGCATACTCTGATTCTTTTCAAAGGGGGGTCTATGGAAGGCATGAGCCCCTGCCCTATAAGTCATTATTTAAAATACGTAGATGGACGGAATGATTGTATTTCCCTTAATTTGACCCCGACAACATGTACACGTAATTTGGATTACTTTGATTAAAATAGGATGTTTTGAGATGTTACCCCCCGATGACCTTGAACATTTTTTGGCTTGTTCTAGTGAGATTAGTGAGAATACAATAATCAATGATGTGGCTCAAATGAATTCATTAAGTTGTTACCCTTGTATACACCTCACCCCCTTATTCCTCAATTGGCACAAGGGGACTCTTGCGGCTTTGATTATGTGCTCCTCAAGCATTAGAAAAAAATATGCTGAAAAAAAAATCAGCCATGATTTTTATTTCACCTTCTTGGTATACTGATCCTAAAGTTTCTGGACTACGTGTGCACTACACCTCTTGCCCCATCGTCGGACAATCCATACAGGCTGATTCAAAAAGAAATTTACTAATTTTTGTCATGATTTTAGAGTACAAAATCTAAAAGGAAGTGTCTGTAAAATAATATACCATTGCAAAGACCTATTTCTGAAGGCCTAATTTAAAAGATTTTATTTAATTTGCACATGTCAAGCCCAAGTTCTGCTCATTTGAATAAAATCACCCATTTTTCTAAGTGTACACATCGGGTAACTTACACAGTTTCTTTTCACGCCAAATCAATAAAGCGTGAACAAGACAGACCCATTAGTTTAAATAATAATAATACACCGGCCTTTATATAGCGTTATTTCATCAAGATCACAGCGGGATAGGACAATTTGTGGTACGACTTTTTGTGGCACGACTTTTAGAACACCCCTGCGTCCTCTAAAACAGCCAGACGCGCGCGTGCGTATGCGTATTTACTTTAGAACACCCCTGCGTCCTCTAAAACAGCCAGACGCGCGCGTGCGTATGCGTATTTACTTTAGAACACCCCTGCGTCCTCTAAAACAGCCAGAGGTATGAACTCATGCCATTGTTAACTCGGTCATAAAAGTTAACTCGGCTCGGAAAACTCAACAAAAAAGTCGTACCACAAAAGTCGTGCCACAAAAAGTCGTACCACAAATTGTCCCATCCCATCACAGCGCTGTTGCCTATTATAACTACGCCGCCATCAGGAAATCGTCACAATCATTTCGCTTCACCTATGATTGTGACGATTTCCTGATGGCGGCGTAATAATAATAGACAGCAGCACTGTGATTTTGATGAAAAGCGCTGTATAAAAGCTGGTGTATTATAAGCTTATCTGTGGGTTAAGGCCAAAATAGCCATTGTTATGCACAAATTCGGATGTCAGGGCGAAATTTCGTTTCCCCTTAACGTTATCCTATGTCCTTATAATTTAAATAATAATAAGAGCTTATTATAACCTAATGAATAATTAAAATTCCCCCCTAAGTATCATTCCGAATTAATTATTGTTATTTAAACTAATTGGTCTGTGTTGCAACTTTTATTGTCAAAATGAAAGTCTGGCTTTTATACTCATGCTCAAGATCCATAAAGCAAGCGATATTTAAGCTCATCTTTCTATTCATCAACCAGAGTAAAATTGGAGGTTTTATTCAAATTAGTATAACTCGGATTTGGCATGAGCAAATTCATTTTTTTAATTAAGACGTTCAGAAACTGGTATGCTAGTTTAAAAGGAATTCCTTACATATATTTTACTGAAATACACTAAACATTAGTAAACTTCTTTTTCAATCAGGAGTAGAGGAGCTTGTTCCATGTGATGTCCATTCGCATTGTTGTAATAATAGTCATCTACATTGTGTGGCCTTATTGTACAGGGATACCAATATGTGTTCCTCTGACCCTCTGTCGTGTACCTAGCATTGCTGTCAGAGGTAAGCAAGAAATAAGATGATCCATGTAAACTTTGATTATCACCAAATAGGCGGGAATTTTCATTTGTTATCGTTCGCGCCGTTCGTAAAAGTAGTAGTAGTAGTAGTTTAAAACTTGATTTATTCAAGGTACTCAAATCAGTTATACAAAACTGTCTCCCATGCTGAGACCCTGAAACAAGGAAAAATAATAAAATTTATACATGTATGTACAAACAATGAATTTATGTGTATAATGTTGGAAACAGATTAACTAGAGCAGAAGATACAATAAGAGTTCAATCAAGGTTGCCTTAAAATTAAATAAAACATACAAAAAATGATACAGCACTATTCATTGGAATGCCCAATAAATAAAACAGAAAGCATAAAAACAAGATTTCAAAAAACACATATAGATTTAAAGTGTTAACATTCATATCTGAAAAAAATTTTGCGGACATGGGGTGAAAGATTATTCCAATTTGAAGGCACCTTGTATTGGAAGTCCGTTTGCCCGGATGATATTCCACCAAGTAGGTATGAAGAGTGTATTCACATGATTGGCTCTACGAGTATTTGGGTTGTTGAATATTAGAAGTACAAAGTAAATATAGTGATGATAAGTAAGAAGGAACATCATTTTTGAGACAGTTTAAGCAATGGGAGAATGTGTTTGCTCCATCTGTCACTTAATTTATCCCAGCTAAGGTGCTCATAATATCACAAATCGGTGTAAGAATGTCAGCAGAAAGCGCACAAGGGCAAGTTGTTTTGAAGAATATTTGAAGAGATTGCTAGTTCAAAATTGCAGTTTGACCAAACTGAGAATGCAGTAATCAAAGTGTTGGACAAATCAAGGCATTGGCAAGCAGATTCAGAGTAGCTGAAGGGAGATAAAACTTAACCATGCGAATAACACCAATGCGTTTAGATATAATGGAGGAGATTAATCAATCTGAATATTATGATTATACCAAGTTAGAGTTTGATCCGAAACTGGACACCCAGTACTTAAACTTGTCGACTCATTACAATAAGTAAGAGAATAAGTTTTGAAAAAAAAATTGCTAAAACACAGTTTTGACCATCTGCAAAGTGAAATTAACAATTTGTTTGTTTTTAATATTTAAGGTAAGCTTGTTGGCTTCAAACCAGTGCGCCAAACAACTTAATTTCAGCAGTTATCATTCTAATATCAATTGGAGACCGAGGAATTTGAGGTCGGATGCGCTAAACAATAGAGTGGTATCATCAGCGTACATAAGAGTTAAAGTTATCATTATAATTACAAAAAAACAACATAAATAATTAAATAAACAAAGGACCCAAGATTGATCCTTGTGGTATGCCAATATTGATATTCTTTAAACTTCAGAATGAGTGGACTTAATATTTACCAGCTTGATTTCTACCACATTAGAAGATTGAAAACACCAATCAAGAGTAGTACCAAGTTGGACACCATAGTTTTTGAGTTTTTGAAGGAAAAGTTGTGGTTACGGTGTTTCAAATGCCTTTTTAGATCAAGGAATAAGGCACCAGTTACTTTACCCTCATTTCATTATTTAATATTTAGTCCGAAACATCAATGAGAGTGGTCGTAGTAGAAGTAGTAGAATGAATTCGCCTGAATTAAAATGTTATTTTCAGTCAAAAAATGGGTAATTGTTTTTAAAAAAAAAAAAAAAAAAAAAAAATCAATAATTTTTGAAAGAAATTGGCAAAACAGAATAGGCACTATAATTGTTAAAAACATCAGATTTGTCACCATCTGTAATGTTTAAATAGGAGTCACCTTGGAATGCTTCCAATCATCTGGAAAGTGACGTATACAAAGAAAGATTACATATGTGGGCCAGTGATTTACAGATAATAGGTGCAGCCAATTTCAAAAGCTTAGTATTATAAGTTCCCCAAGACCAGGTGAATTTTTTGTTGTCCATTTTACGAATTTCATCCAGAACAAATTCTGGTGTCACATAATCAAAAATAAAAACTGAGTATTATTATTGTCATTGCAAAGGTTATTTATATTATTTCATCATCAACAAATTTACTAACTAGGTTATTACAATTGATGTGAAAAAATCATTGAATTTCTCAGCAACATCCTTATCGTTATATTAGAACTGTTCGAATGCTCATAGGTTTATTGTTAGGTATTAAATTGTTAATAGTGACCATAATTGTTTAGAATAATTGACATTATCATTATGAATTACTACAGAAAGTCTTTTTCAGATACTTATTCATATATTGGCCTATTTTTTAACAATCCTCGCATAGCAGTTTTCCAATCATCTGCATAATTGGTTTTATCGGCCTTTAATAGAAGTAGTCCTTTCTCTTGTAAATCAACGAAAATCCCTATTGATCCATTCAGGAAGTGGTGAACCTTTAACAAGTTTCTCTTTTTGGTGCATGGGTATCACATCCATTATTGAAACATGTCAGTCCCAACATCAAGTGCATCATTATATCATCTATCTAACGGCCGCAGCCGAGATGTTGTTCACCGTGTAGGGCCAAATGTCCTGTTTGTCATTAGGTTGGGTATGTCAATGGCTCCTGCTGGATTGTCTCGAGCAATCACAATGTAGTTAAAGGGTGCGACGACCCTGTTTTGGCATGGTAACTTCCAACATTTGACGATCCTGAGACTACTTGCTCAATCGCACGATGACAGTGACCGTCAAATTGTGCACGGCGTTGGGCAACAGAAGATGAAATTGGAGGATAGCTCCATATATCTGTGCTTTGGGTCTTGTCTCACCCAGGATATGTTTTGTAAAGGCATAAGAAGCTGGGTGTAGTGTGGCCATCCAGTCTATCCTTAAGCTCTTGCTTCAGGTCCCGGTCTCAGATCCATTAGCAGGATACTCTCTACACAGGCTCTAAAGATTTTCAGCTTGGTTGAATTGGAGATTCCAGATTGCCATAAAGTGGTGAGTTTTTTTTGGCAGGCATTCCAAGCTTGTCGCTTTGCGTGACAGGAAAAAACAAAGGGTCTTTCTTGCTGTCGGCAACATAGACCCAAGATACTTTAAAGTCCTTGACCTCTTGAGTTGGCTACCATCTGCTTTTCAATAGGTTGATGATCATCTGCCTCATTGACAGTCATATATTCAGTCTTCTTGGCACTAAGATGTAGGCCGACTTTGTCGGCAGCATTCTCAAGTGCGTAAGTAATCTTGTGCACCATCATATCAAATCAGCTGTATAGCTAAAAAAAAAAACGAATCATCTGCGTAGTCAAGGTCTGTGAGTATGCTGACTCTGGTGACGTCTAGAACGCTTGGGTTTGGTGGTAAGTCCTTTGTCGTTCATGATGTCAAAACTCTGTCTGAGGATGTAATCAACCACGACTACAAAGAGACAGGAGCAAGAGTATCTCCTTGGAGATTCCAGTAGTTGTTCGGAACTCCTTTGTTGGCCCATCATGTGTCTCACAAAGCCATATGGGTTATCATAATGTGGCAAATGTGCCGTGACAGTCCATCAGGGACACCGTAGTTGGCGAGAAGTTGCCGCATTACATCCTGTTTACACTGTCAATAGCTTTGGAAAAATCTACAAAACACAATTGAGCTTTTTCTGGAAATTTCAACTCTTCTATGATCCTTCTGAGGCAAGTATCTGAGGTAGGTATCGCCTTGCGAAAACCGTTCTGGTCCCGTCTGAGAATGGGATCTATGTGAGGAGTGATTTTTCTGTTGAGCAGCATGGAGTTGTCGATCTTAGAGGCCAATGGTGATTCCTCTGTAGTTTTGGGGTTGTTGGATGGTGCCTTTCTTTGGTAAGAGGAATGGTGATGATGTTGAAAAGGCAGCTGGTTGTTTCATGTATGTGTTTTTACAAATTTACGGTGATCCTGGAATAGTGGATTTTTCCAGACTACTGCAGGAATGTTGTCGGGACCAGGTGGTCTTGTGTTCTTCGTTTCTTCAGGCAGATCTGAGCTCCTCTATAGTGACAGAGTCCAGTCTGGGATGGGAAGGGTGTCGCCTTAACCTGGGATTGAAGAAAGGTCAACAAGTGTAGTGTTATCTGACTGGCTTGCAAAGTAGAGAACTAAAGGCTGAAACCCACGTGTCATAGGCGCTCTTCAGTTGTTTCACCTTTGATTCTTACTGGTGGGGTAGCTTTCTTATCGGTCAGCTCCTCAAGGCCTCCCAGGCAGCCGCATGCTTGTTTTCAAGATGTAGGCGTCAAGTGCTTCAGCCTTGGACTTAACATGCTCCTCAACAACAAATTGTAAGCATCATCAAGTGCAGGCTTAGTAGCATCAATGTTGCATGGAGCTCTTGTGGATTTATTACGGTGCTTCTTGGCTGCGGACTTCAATTTTTCTCTAGCTTTGATGACTTCTGTCGTTTGAGGCCAACAGGCAGTAGTCTTTTATCTCTCTAGGTAGCATCTCCAATGCCATTTCTTTGTTGGCTGAAGTGAGGAAATCATATATATTGCGCTGGAGTTCTTGTCAAGCTCATCAACAAGAGTGTTGAACCGGTTATGTACTTGCTACAGTATACTGCTCACAAAGCTTTGTATCACCCCCACCTTTCCTTCCAGTCAATTGTTTTCATGGGGGGTTATTCTTCTGGGACTTTTGGTGTTTTTGGTGTACTCTGACGATAAACTTATTGGGCTTCGCAAGAGACAATTTGTGATCAGACCTAAACAGATCAAAAAAAACACAAGTGTTGTAGGCTCTGCGTTCTTAGGGATGTTAGTCCACTTCTTTCTGACCAGAATATAGTCCACCTCGACAAGTTCTCCATTTGGGCGGCGGCGTGTCCACATTCTACTTGCTTGGTTTTGGAATCTTGTGTTAATAGCGGCAACAAGGTTAAATTGTTCCATGAAGTCCTCATTGTACATTCCATTTTTCTGTTGGACTCGTTGTTTGCAAGTGAACAGCGCGTCGTCCGGCCCAAGCTTAGCGAGTAATCTCCAGGGAGTACAGAAGATTATGGGCTGGGACTGTACTGTGCGCCAGTGAAAAAAGTTCATGGTTAAAAGTGGAAACAGTTCTTGGTGGCAGAGTCGTTGTGGGGGCTTGTTGGAACAGCAAAGACTGTGGTTTCAGGATGCCCGGCAGTGTAAGCTTCAAGATTCGCTCATTAAAGTTGACAGGCCGTTGGTGATATAAAAGAAAACCCACAACTCCTTGTAGATCGTTTCTCTTGTTCTTCCAGGAAGTGGCTTTGAATGTTGTAATAAGTTGCATATCCCATGGATATCTCCTGTAGTAGAGGTTTTCACTGTGCACAATACGGTGTTCTTGTATGCGATTTACTCGAATCTTACAGTGGTGCTCATTGGTAAGAGGTCTTCTTTCGAGCTGTTGTTGTAAAAGTGTTTGGACATAAATGTGCTAATGATGAAAGAATTTTTTGCATCTAACAAAAGTTTTGTCCATGCTCTTTTGTCAAATCAGGGTTGGCTCTTCCAGTAGGCTTTAGGACCACCCCATCATGCGTATTGGTAAGACCAATGTTGACTCAGAAGGCACAGACTTTAAATCAGGGGCTTTAAACCCTGGTGCTACGTTGTGGTGGTGAACATTCACTTGTGGGTCCATTAGCTAAATAGTAGCTGGGATTAGCCAGGTCTCCAGCACCCTTTCTGTTGGGGAAGGACCCTTAGCCTTTTGTCTTCCACGGTGACACTCTGCAAGGCAAGGTAGCAGCAGTTGTTTCTGCCTATTCGCACACACGACCCACTTACCAGGAGCAGTGCTATTAACCTATTAGTTGGTTTGACCCTAAATAAATACCTATGGCCCTACTTACTCAATAAAGGAGATAAAGGAAGAGGAGAAGAGAAGGAGTAGTCACCGCAACCAGTTGGCACACCACAATGTATTTTGCTAAGACAAAAGAGAGGTGGAGGATGCTTTCTCCATTGTGGAAACAACGTCCTTGACAACCTCCCCCCATCTCCGATTGTCCGTGTGGGTTGCACTTTCACCGCCATACTAGGGTTCTGTGTCCTGTACCCCAGCTAGGCATCACTAATTGCGCCGTGATTATCCCGAGGATCAGGCGCCTCTAAATCCTACATTGGGATCAGAAACCTAGTATACCAGACAAGCCATAAAGCCAACCTGCCAAACCAACCTAATTGGTTTATCTGTCGAGCCAACCAGATTGATTCACCTATCCTAGCCAACTGGGTTGCGAAAGTAAGGATAGAGATGAAAGGAGTACAGTAGGTAGAGTAGGTAGGGAGCACCCAGAGGTAGGAGAAATCCCACTGGGGAAATCCAGCACAAGCATGCATCATTAACATCATCATGATTGAAAACTATATCCCAATTATAACTTTTAATAGCATTAACAAAATCTTTATCATTTAATTTATTTAGCGAACGGTACTTAATTGTTTTAGGAGGGACTTTAACTTTCCTATTTTTACGAACTAAGTATATTAGTGAGTGGTCACTGAGCCCAAGACTAAAGTAAACCAAATAAACTCGAGCGTTTGCACAGAATCGCGCGCTTCACGCATAATATATACGCTGCGACTCTTGCGTTGTCTTGCGCCTACACATATTCCATATTAGTTCGCACTATTATGAGGCCCGCCTATTTGGTGGTAATCAGAGTATAGTGTAGCAGATTATATGGATTCCCGTGCACCCCCCCAAAAAAAAAACTAAATTCTAACATTATTTTTAGAATTTTTACGACATCTCCTTAAATAATTTTGATGTTACCAAAATCAAATATTATCCGTTTCGCGGCCATCTTTAATCTAAACAGAACAGTAATATAAAGTGCTTCAATTTAGTTGAAAAGTATCTCAAATGATTCGTCTCCTCATAAGAAATCAGAAAATATATAGTTGGGCATATCTGTGATGTTTAGTTACAGAGATATGGGTGAAAATGTGATAAAGGTCATTGAACTTTTGATCGGTCAGTGAACAGGGGGCCAAAATGCTTCAATCTTGACAAAATTGGTGTCAAATTTTTGGTTTGAAAACCATGGGTGGGTGTGATCGCATCCTGTCTTGATCTGCATCAACGTTTTTCTTAGGACGTGCACAGTATTGGTGGTATTCATAATACCAAGCCCATGCTTATATACTACATCCTGTAACCCATCTTTCTAGCCTACTGCGACTGTCACTGACTTGGGACGGGCGGTGGTGGGTTGAGCGCTTTGTTCCGGGGAACATCCCTCTCGAGTTGCAGTAACTGCCATGGTATCGTGTGGATGTTTACTTTTCCTCATCTATATGAATATGTCAAGTCTGTGTAAAATTTATTTCTGAAACAGTTGATACGAGGTGACGAGCAACAACATGCCAAGTCGATGCCCCTACTTTACCAAACAGTTCTTTAGAATGGAAACCATTAGATAGGGCTTGCAAGCTGGAGCACTACGAAGAAAGCAAACTCCATTCAATGCATGAATGGTCACAGGAACCTAGCTTGTTATGATGCTGTCTCTGCCTGGTAGTCATCCACTCCCAACTACAAAAATTCGTTTTGTTTCTTGAAAGCCACAATCTATAGGTAGGTCGTAGAGCCATTCTTGATGCAGAGTCCAGTGCCTTCTTCATTTCCTTATTTGTCAGCCCGAGGAATTTGAAGCAGGTTCTCAGAAACTGGTTGGCGAATCCTCTGGACACAACTTCTACTGGAAAGTATTTCAGCTCCCATCCAGCTTCTTGTGCTTCCTCGATAAGCAGGGGTGCAAAAAGTGCGGGAGCTGGGAGCGCCGCTCACAAGAAATGAGAGCTCAAATTGAGGATATAAGACAAAAGGGTACAAAAATGAAAGCAGAAAAAAAAGCTTGAGGGGAAAAACTAAAGAAAAAGGAAAGAGGAAAACTGGAAGAAAAGGGACAAAGAGGAAAATAAGGGAAAGGGAAAAATATATTAAAAAAAACCGGAGAAAAGATAAAATGGACAAAGAGTTCTCTTAATAGCCATTTCGGCAGGTGAGAGGAGCTCTAGGTAAGGAAACCTAGGGGAAACGTGGGGAATTGAAACCCAGGGGAAATGTGAGGAAAAGAAAACGAAGCTAGGAGAAATGTGATGAAAAGAAACTTTGGGGAAATTTGAAGAAACGGAATCTAGGAGAAACGCGAGGAAAGAAGCCTAGAGGAAATGTGAGTGAAAGAAACCTACGAGAAATGTGGGAAAAGGTTTACAAGTATGAGGAAATGAAACCTGGATGAAATATGATGGAAAAAACCGATGTGTCCTTGGTGTAAGATATTCATGAGTTAGACTAGAGTAAAGACTCTTTTACGGAATAAAGCTGTACAATCCAAGATTTCATGCTAGGCTAATTTCATGCAGTCTTACATGAAGGATGAATTAAAAACCTAACAAAATGTGAGGAAAAGAAACATGGAAGAAATGAGAGAAAAAGAAACCCAGAGGAAATGTTAGGAAAGGAGACCTAGGATAATAAATATGAAGAAAAGAAACCTAGGAGAAATGTGAGGAAAAGAGAAATGAAAGTGGTTTGTCAACATGGGGATTGTGGATATCAAAGACAGAAAATTTGCACATGATATGGGTGCAAAAATTTTGAAGGCTTATAACATTGCTCAGATCAGTCAGTCCAGGCTGAGGAACTAGTGCTGATGGTTTAAAAATTTAAATGCAGAAAAAATAAAGAGCAATAGAGGAACTCGCGATTTAGAAACCTAGCAAAATATGTGAGGAATTGAAAGTGGTTTGTGACCAATGGATTGTGAAAGCCAAAGTTAAAAACACGCAAATCTGAGGAGAAGAAATACAAATCTAAACACAGAAAGATTGGGAAAGAATTAAACGAAACCAAAATGTCAACATTAACTTTGAAGCTAAACACTTAGCCCATGCAGCAGGCAATTCAAGAATCAACAAAATTCTTTTTGCAGAAAAAAAAAAAAAAAAAAAAAGCGGGGGTGCGGTTAATTTTGCACCCCCAAAATTCCACAAAAGGGGCAAAAGGTCCACTTTTTGATGAATTCTTTTATAAAAAGGCCCAAAATTGAGAGATTTTGACAAGAAAGTTCACTTTTTGATGATGAAACGTCAAAAAATGACCATTTTAGGGGGTTTAGGTCCACTTTTGTTTTTTAAAAAAAGGTCCACTTTTTCGAGGTACCGCACCTCCCCAAAATAAATCCTGCGTACGGCCCTGGGTGAGGACATTAAGGATTGAGGTCAACCAGTCCACGGATGGTCCATCATTTTGAGGAATCAAGGGAGGTGAGGTGGTAGATCGAGGGCAAATCAGACAAGAAAACATTTTACTACTTACTTTTCAAAAAAGGTCATTTTGAATGTTCTGAAAAGCTTAAAATCCAAAAGCTTCCGGGAGCTCCGGCCTGGACATCTGTTGGGGCTATGTCCGTGCATCACTTTTGGGCAAAAGTCCGGGCCCTAGGATGGGCTCGGAGCTCCTGCACCTGTGTGTCCTTTTAGAGATTACCTTTGTAGTCCTCCCACTGAGAAATTTCTGCTCCTGACTATATAATGAAAACAAACACAATACCATACTCATTTGGTTATTTTTAAATTTTAACATTTAAAAGGAACAGGAGGGGATCCACAGCAGCCGACAACATCCCGCTGAGCTATTGTTATGAGTGTCATTGTTCAAATAAGAGTCTCTACAACAGATTTTAGTAGGCGTCTGTGGAAATTTGATATTCGGGTTTAATTATAAGGTTTTAAAACAAAAATATGTGACCGGTTAGAAGTTTTTCTGTTGAACGGTTTTCGGGTGGTATAAAAGGAACCATTTTAGACAAAAAAATTCCTACACGGTCATCGATTTTTCTTGGGAAATGCGAAGTAAATGTCTGTGTTTTGAAATGGCAGCAGTGTGTGACCTGATGTTGGTGTAATCCATGCACAGCGGGACTTTGGGAAGACTTTGCTGGCTGCTGTGGAGGGGATCGGTCACATTGAGGAAATTGATAGGCCAAATTCTTGCTCCTGAGGAAAAAATGACTTTTTGCACCCCTGTCGATAAGGTCTTCATATTTGCACTTCTTAAGGTGGTTTGCTTGTGCCATAGTCTCTTCAACTCAATGACATCACATTCTCTCCTTGAAAGAGAATAGATGGTGACATCTGGCCTCCGTGATGTGGTGCCTATATCTGGCGGGAATATAACATGCATTTGTATTCATTCAACATCACAGTAAGATTGGCTGGTGTAGGAAGTGCATCCTGTATAGTGTTAGGTAGAATTTCAGCATTTCTGGTGACCAGGAGTAGAGGAGCTTGTTCCACTTGATGTCCATTTGCATTGCTGTTTCCCAACATAGCTCATAGCCATCTACATTGTTGAGCCTTGCTGTACAGGGATACCAACATCTGTTCCTCTGACACTTCTTTCACAAGTGTAGACAAGGCATTAGGCATTTCTGTGTTCTTTTTTGTTCAACTGGTCAATGCGTTTCTAGACCCACAGAACGTATGGATACAGTCCTTCTAGCGAATGTCTAACCATGGATGAAAGAGATATAGAAGGAACTACACGACCCACTTGACGTTTGAACGATCTATCTGCCGCTCCATAATTGCAATTGTTATTCATATTCTCTCAAGTGGCCCTTCCGAGGATAATCCTATTCAGATTTTCTGGCTCGGGAAAATTCTCAGTTCGTGGTTGTTTCTTCATTGCGTAGAGATTCCGGGTCATCGGGAATCAGCACGCGATGAATGCTGCAAAGTAAATACTCAAACATATGGCCGCATCCATGGAAACCGATCAACACGCCCGGGGGGGTTCTTGGATTTTGCTCGGGAACCCATGCTCGTTCCTAAAAAAGAGGGACTAGCTGCAAATGCGGGACTACCGCTAGGGGTATCACATTCAAATTATTCAAGTTCTAGTCCCGCTGGGGTACAAATTCAGTTGTGGGTTGTGACTGGTTCAATGGTACAAATAGGAAAAATTAACCTAACATATCAGCAAAATAACCCTAAGTGTGTATTTTTTCTTGCAGTAGTACAAGTGTCATTTTCTTGTATATTGGCTATTTTAAAATTTTTCATGTATTGAGAACAGGTCCCGCAAGTGGTATAATCTCACTGCAAATTACCTTCAATCTTCAATCAATTTTTATTTGTTCATCATAGAATAGGCCTACAGCAAAAACAATATGATAAATAATTATGTAAATAATGCAGTACAGTGAAAAATTAATTCTTATAATATTAATCAAAAATATTTTGCATACAAGTAAAGACGTTTATAATACATTATAAGTGGAATTTCAAAAGAGAGTATATAACTGGGATATACTAGTGGAAAATATATTTAAAATAGCACAGTAACTTTTCTTGGATGTCATATTACTGCTGTGCCGTTAGGTGTGTATTTTCACTGAAAACTAGTATAATTTCACCAAATTTAGTCCAATTAGGGGCCGGGTATATTTTAACTGAAAATTGGTCCCATTAGGGGTCACTTTCAGAACCCCTGGAACGAGCATGGGTGCCCAACGAAAATTCAAGACGGCTCCCCCGGGTCCCACGTTCAAATTTAGTCAAACTTTCATCCTTAATTTTTCACACTGCGCAGTCTTGGGGAGTAAAGCTGAATGCATAACGATGTACATTAACTTCTTATATAACGAAAACAACAACAAATACACACCGGAGACAACCGGAACATGTTGTAATATCAATATGCAATATGCTTTCACACTTTTATACATAGAGTTTTCAAAATATTCTACAGTAATGATTGCTCGCCAATCATCGATTGCGGCAGAGGGATTATGATCAAAGGGTGGCTGTTGAATCCCTTCTTTTTGTGCGGGTGAATGGATAAACAGATTGTGGAAGTCAATCAAATCGGATTGTGGAAGTCGTTGTGGTTCCTTCTTATCTATTTCTTCCATGGTCTAACGAATCACTGTCGAAAGCAACAGATAGTGGATGGGCAATGAACGAACCGCCAAGTCATACAAAAAGATTGGGCCTTTTGCATTCCTCATCAATACTAAAGTGTATTTTCCCAAGACCGATCTTCCAACCATGTGACCAAGCCGTTCCATTAGCATAGAGAGGAGGCTACTTACCAAGGAAAATATCGATAGAAGTATTGGACTGAAAAAACGCCACCACAAAAAATAATTATGTTAACCCTATCCATTGTACGCTGACATTAACATCCATGTTACATCAGACTGTCCCTGATACATTTACTCTACTCACCTCACTAACATTTAGCTTAGAAATATTATCAGTGTTTCATCAGGTTAGGGCCATTTATTTATCAACAAAGAACGTACTATACACAAAATTCGCTTATATGTATTACATAGACCCAATGTTATTTAACAAAAATCCTTACCAAAAGCCTACAGACTAAAAAGGAAATCTTATAATGCAGGAAGTTGAAGAAAGTAAATAAAAAATAAATGTGGCCTCTGCAATGACGGTAACTAGCCACACTCCATTGATTTTAAAAGATTATAGCTTTGTGATTCCATTCACTTGCCGATTTCACAGGTCACGATTTCAAAGCCTTTTCATTTCAACTAATACGCAAATGGTTCGATTCCAGGCTCTTTTCAAATTGAACATTCAAAATAGCTGCTTCATTAATTCAAAAGTATTCAGAATTGGTCGCTTGTAATAGGTTTGCACAGGGCAGCTTATATTTACTTACAGGACAGTATACCTGTTCAGATTATAAATGACCGAAGGTTGGACAAAAGTGATATCTTTGGACAACTGGCAAATATATACCTGAAGACAGTACATCTTTACTTTTGATCATCATCCCTGCCCATCCCAGTACCAAAGATCGCTCTTCAGAAAACGTACTTTAGCTGGACGTACGACCGACCTGTGATCCAATAGGCAAGACAATGCAAACTGATGTCAGGCATTGACCAATACATTCTCTGCAACGTTTGACCTACGTTGACTATACTTTTTGGGCAATTGGTTTTTTTTTGTTCATTCGTTAATGTCATTTGCGTTATTATATGTGACTGGGACCACATTGTTCACGGTATTCATTATAAACTGGACCCGCCTTATACTTAAACGATGTTGGTTCTGTCTCTCTCGCTAGAGCTAATATCTTTACGAGTTTGCCATGGGCGATGAGGCATTTAACACCATACACTTATGGTAAACGTTATGCGTGTAATTGACTTCCTCCTATCCGTGCTAGGGTACTATGTAGCCGTGTTTTCGACGCTACACAGGAAATAGCTTCAGGTTGAGTAACACTAGTCCTGCCTACCTTTACTTAAAAGTGGACATGATATCAAACTAGAATGGCTTCGTAATGATACCGTTCTGGTTTGTGTTAGTGTGTAATCGATATAAAGGTACGCCTTGTGGCCATTTGTGTAGTCAATCGTGCCGTTACAGCTGTTTACATTCCTTCATTAACACCAAATTTAGTACGGATATATATACAACTGCATTTGTATTCTTTATTCTATTACCTCTGCTGCCCATTATTGAAAATGGAGCAATCTGATTGGTCAGTTTACTGCCCATTATTCTGCAATAATGGGTCGTCAATGCATTTTCTCGTTGTATCACGTTATTTTCGGTAATAGAATAGAAATAAAGGGTTTGCAGTATTATTTATGGGCTCATAATGTATTCTCGGCCGGAAAAAAATAAAATAATGGACTCGGCTGCGCCTCGTCCATTATTTATTTTTTCCGACCTCGGACACATTATTCACCCATAAAGGATACTTTCATCACCCTTTATTTCTTATTAATTGGTTAGTAATTATTATATTATAGTGGACTGGTGGTAATGATATATGTCAAATTTAAAACAATTGTAACTTTGCGCTTTGGTGGAATAAACGCTAATTTCCGCATCTTTTTACAACATTATGTTTACCTTTCCACTATTGTAAATATTTACGCTACACATCTGGCCATAAACTTCCAAACACTAAGCTTAGTATTAAGTCGGAATTCAGATTCGGTGACTGTAGAAGCCACAATCATCATTTTTTTTTCAAATTAAAATGCCAATTTTTCTCTACATTGATAGTTATGTCATATCACAACACCTTATATCACTTTTCTTTAAAAAGTCGGATCCCGAGGGGTGTTTATTAGTAAAGAAACCATAAAAATCACAATACAAAGTTTTTTAAAAGTTAACAAAACTTATTAGTTGACAATACCAGGACTTCATGTAAAACCTGCTTGAAATGATAATAATCCTATATTTCCAGATATTAATGATATCTTTTCGATAATATTAAACAAAAAATGAGAAACTTATTCATTAAAACAAAAAAACAACCTAAAATTAAAAAAAATGCTTTTAAATGATATGTAGCTTCCGACTCTTGCTTATTTGATATGCTTGAATTCATTCTCCTTCTCTGGATCTTTGACAAGTCAATCCCGGCTTTATGAAACAAGTCCGTATAACACTTATTGTGAGATATTGGGTATAGAATCAACGTGATCTGTATCTATTGTGGTTGGGGAGTGGGGGTGGGGATTCTGTTCATGGAAATTTAGATGCGACAGTGTATCATGCTTGGCAAGTGTCCCAGGGAGTCAAGATGGTCTACATATAAAACTTATTGTAAGAATTTTCTGAGAGTTGATGTCTTCAAGAAAAAGGTGTCGACGACTGTTTCAGAAATCATCCCAAGATGATCATCGACATAGCGAAGCCACACCAATGGTTTAATTGGTGAGTTAATTAAGACAGCATTCTCAAAGTAGTCCATGCACAAGGTCTCCATTACCGGACTGCCCATTCCCAACACACGCATTGGTGGTATACGACCCACGGAATAGTTGAATAGGTGTCAGCAAGATACTTTGCAACTACATATGTCACCAAACACTAAAGGTCGGTGGCCTCAACAAGATTTCCTTTTGACTTAAATTCCAAATTAGTAGTTTTATAAGCTTGTTCTGGTCTTTCTAAGGGTCTTTCTTAAGCTCAACATATGTCTTAGCATTCTCCCAAAAAGTACACTAATCTTTCGTTCCATACTGTTTCAGAGCACTTGCATTTGTCAGTTGGCTGGGAACGTGAGCTGAAGTAGCCCCGATTCGCTGCAGCGGTTTTGATTGTTTTAGCGCAGCGAGTTGGACCATTGCTAAAGCTAGCGAGACATAGCACTCGGCCTGACCTGCCCTTGTATTTCTAGAGATAACTTATTGCCGCTAGGCTGGCTGGTCTGCACACCAAAGGTGTCGGTTGCATGTCACACACAGGCCGATCTTTACCGCTAAAATTCTTGGTGTGGCACGGAATAATCACACTATCATAACTTTGTTGTTTGAAGTCGTGTCTCTTCTCTTGTTTCCTGGATTAATAACTAAAATAATAAATTTCCACATTTGTTTTTATCCTCTCGCACACTTAGTTGAACATTACAATCATGCAAAAGTAATGTAAGTATGGGAATCAAAATGCAATGATGGAGAGATAAGTGGATACATTTAAAAGTACCAATGAGTAGTGAGAGCCTGGGACTATGAGATACCCTGGGCCAGCCATCGGCATAAAGAAGAAGTAGAGTTTAAGTGTATATTTAATACTCATTCCCATATTTGGTGATAGTCCCTCATGATGAAAATGAGATACTGTGAGATGGATGGCAAATGACGTACGGATTAACTCTCCATGCAGGCACAGACGGAAGCTAAGATATGCCTTAACTACCATGTCTTTTTCTACAAAATAAATGATACCATCTCATACGCAAGGACGGGTCATCGGTGGGCAATTAATTCCATATGGGACGTGTAAACTAACAGTGTCGGTGAAATCGAGGCCACTTCTGGTCATATGGACATAACAGAGAACGCCGTCGAGACGTGGTGCAGTACTAGCTCGCGAGTTGCACAAACAGCCATAGATGGACGGACCATATACCTACTGTGGGCCGCTTGGAATTGGACCACTTTGGCCAGTCCCTTAAAAAGAGAAGAAAGTGATTATGTATATATTCGAATCCATCAAACTGTAACTATTGTTTTTCCCTTGATGGTTTGCTTTATTGTGGTAATGCAACACATGCAAACTTGGGGTTCCCATTGCGAAAATATATGACAATTATGACTGATATATGAAAATTCTTCAGCATTGGCATTCGCAGATGGAGAGCTTGATCCCTTTCAGATTTTCAGCTGGTGTGCTTTAAGGCCATCCATCTTATATATACACCGGTGGATGTTAGTTTTTACATGAAAGGAGCTTCAAATACCAATTGGGGGGGAATTGTATAAAACAATTGAACCAGAAAGGGCGGGCCTTAACCAAAGCAGAAAATGAAAGGTTACTCTTTAAAACCACCCCAACTTCGGAAGACGAGGGTGAATTTATTGGGGCCGTAGCAACTCCTTGGAGCTACCATCTGCAGTGGCGGATCCAGGATTTTTGGAACTAGGGTGCGTGCAATGGTTGGGCTTCCAATAACACGCTAAATGGCACCGCAGTGCCGGGTGGTGGGGGTGGGTGCTGGAGGGGGTGTCCCCTCCTGCGCTATGCGGCGGGGGAGGGGGGAGTGCTGCAAGGGGTACTCTTCCCGAATTGAGCGTCGAAAACTAAACTTGGATTCTCAATTGGAAAAGCAAGTTTTTTTTCTTGAAAATCTTTTGGATTATTGAATGAAAATCTTGGTAATCGACTGAAAACCTTGATTTTGGTCGAATTTTGGATATCGGTGTTCCCTACACGTGACAATTACGGTTATCACATAACCTGAATTATTGTAGACAACCACTCTTCCGGGCACCCTGGTTTCATCTAAGTCAAGATTACTCTTTTAAGATAAAGCGAAACTAACAGGAGTTATTCTTCGAAGTATTTTAATCGTTTAACTAATTTTAAGAAGACATTTCCAAGAATTTTCGTATGATGAGATTTATGAAGTTCATCCAAGTCCCTTTTTAGAACTAGGTCTATTTTATTAATTTTAACTACAAAGTCATCTTAAGAAGTGTTGAGACTTAAAAAGAAGGATTCTTCTAAATTCACTTACAGGTGGGCCAACGAGAGATTTCGAGCCACCCAAATATTGTGTCATAATAGAATTTCATATAATTAGCACTCGATAAGATTTCTTACCTTGTTTTTTGCTCCGAAATATCTTTAAAAGAGAGAAAAAGTGAATTTTGGATTTGCTTATATTTCAATGTAAAACTAGGCTGAATTTCGTATTTGCTCTCATACGAATTAAATTTCACAATTTCAAAAAACTTAAAAAAAAAAAATTTCTCAGCTTAATCTTAGTTTTAGATGGGGATATTGTTGATGGAAAGCTTTACACATGCAAAAAAATCAGAACTTTTCGATTTTTTTAGGACCCCTGATATGTGAATCTCTCGTTGCACACCTTTAAGATTAATCTTAAGAGTGATAATTCGGAGAAACCCATGCTTCAGTAACCGGGAAAACGAAGGTTGGCGGATTGTTTCATGTTTTGAAGATTGTTCAAGTCCACCAATTTATGCACATTGATGACATTAAAAAATCTCTCTCCCACCCCCCTAGGCTGCATACAGTATCCGTAACCCCCCCTAAAACGAGCCAAGAAATTCTTTTTCAACAAGGAAAAAAGTGAAAAATGTAACATATTTGGGACCATCAAAGGCACATAAAGGCATTCTTAATGAAATCAAACTTATCATATTCAAGATTTGATTTTTTCTTTGTGAATTTGGTTCACAAAGTTAAAACTATAATAGGTTATTCCTGTTAGGAGGGTTTTTTTAATATTTCATTTTGAGAAAAAATGTGAAACGTACGATTATTTTAACCATTTTTGATGCACCTATTAGACAATTTTTCGACTTTTAAATTTATTATTTTTTACATTAATGTAAGGTATATCATAGCTTAATCAAATAAACCAGAATCAAATCAGGAGCCTTTTGTAGTTTAGGAGTCGCATACCCTTAAGAAAGAGCATTTTTTTCAAAAAATTCAAAAATGTAACATTTTTGTAATGATACTGAATTACATATAAACTTTTTTTTAAGAAGGTATATTTTAAACAATAACTTTATGATTTTTTCCTCATAATTTTAAATAATGCCCTCAATTATGAATATTTCAATTTTGAATGCATGTGTATCCTATTTTTGCACAGGGGTGTCCCTGAAATCACCTTGAAATGGCCCTACAAATGATAATTTAATCAGGGTTACCCTGAGGTGCTCATGGCTGATCATGAGGCAACACGTGATTCACTGACTCACCTTATATAATACGCTCTGTGTTCCCTTACATCACTTACTGTGCCTATCTGGTCAGATAAAAAACTTCTAATCTTCATTCTATGTTTTTTATGCAAAAAAAGATCATAACGGTCTTGTCCAATTCACTTTTGTTAGCCCATACAGACCCTCTTTTCTCCCCGCCATGAATACGCTCAAAATTGTGACACTTCGTCCTTCAGACTGCCCGATTGGTTTATGTATAAATACCATCATGACCTACTTCCCCCCAAATATCTTAGATGATCATTTTTCTTGACCAGACAAGATGTCCATCCCTATGACACGCGATCATCTAAGGACTTGGTACTTAGACAGACAATCCCAGACTTCTTGAAAACCATTAGATCCAAGGTGCCTTTTATGGAATTCGTTGAATGACCGTCTTAAACATTCCTCCATCCTTAGCTATTTTTAAAGCTATTCTAAAAAAAACACTAATTGATTTTTAATATCTGCAACTGATTAATTGTCTTATGATTTGGGTATATACCTTAACGTATTCATTAATATTAAAAAACCTTTGTTTTTTTTCCTGTAGTTTTTTTTCAATCTATTAATTGTAATTTTGGTCAGCACCCTTATTTTCCCCGTGTGCTCGTATTTATCATTGTATGTTTTATAGGCCTTATCAAATTACTTTTTCATACTCATGTTGTTACATGTAAAGTAATGCATGGGTGCCACTAATTACACGCCCTGCGTTTTCACTGGCATCCACATCTCTTGCAATATTGTATATTATTTTTAAAATCATTTTTTGTTTTATTACATATTTTCATATTTATATTTGTTACACTATTTATATTTCTGTACATGTGCAATGAGATGGAAATAAACCTGAAACCTGAAATGGAAATCATATTGGCCAAGAAGTAAATAGCTGCCGCACCGCACACACCATTATACGCCATGCACGCACGCTCCGTGCGCCACATCTCTCCACAAACACAATGTAACAAACACACACTCACCTGTCATGTATACCAACACTCCCATGCACACAGCATGTACACCCCGCACACAACACCACACCACACCACACACACCACCCCCACACACAATCCACACCCACACACACCCAACCCACCAACACACTCCCACGCACACCGCGCGCGCGCACCACACACAACCACCAAATCACAGTCCGTCCTTTTTCTCGGACGTTAGTGGTTGTACGCTCACGAAACTTGGTTGGGTGGGTGTAGCTTGAAACTTCTGGTGGCAGCCATTTGCCAATGCACCTGCCCAGAGTCCTAGTTTGTGTCATGAAGACAAAAGGTTAACTGATCAACACCTCTATCAACAAAACGCATGTTATGCTCTAAAAAATAAAAATCAAGGTTGTGATTGTACGACTTGATATTTTCACGGTATGATGCATTGATCTGTTTCATTGACAAGGGGATGCCTGTTAAATGACATAACAATTGGGGGAATAGTCTTGTGGCCCCCTCCCACTCAAAATATCCTGGGCACAAATAATAAATAATTTCATCACCAAAATCAGTACCCTCGGATTTTTGGAGGAATTTATTCTTGTACCCCTCCGCCCGCTCAAAAGATCCTGGGCATGTCATTGATAATACATGTATGGAAAGAAGATGAAAGTGTACTCGATTTGAAAAAAATCCTCTATCGAATAATGGAGCCACCCACAAAGTCCTATCAAAAATGGATGGAAACATGAAATTTACATTACCAAATCATTATGGAAAGTGGATAGATGTAAACTCAAAATCGTGATCCTGAGTTGAAATTGTTCTCATATATTGTCATATTGGCTAGGAAATTGAAACAAATGCCTGAAAACACAAAATTTCTCATAGAACAGAAGTGTAATAATATGGAGTTATGTAACTATATACTGGAAGAAAGAAGGCAACAATGTTAAGGTAACCACTCATTTTCAGTATGGGAATGTTATTGGTAGTCAAATAGGAGCGAGTAAATAGATTAATAAACCTCTACTTTCTTATCATGTTGGACAACCAAGCCACGAAATCCGAAAATAAATTTTTTTTGTTTACAGTCAAAAGTAAACGTGCATTGTGCAAGTGGCGTAACAGACCTTTGCAAGGGGGCGGCAGAAGGGTTAGCACGGCATTTTCTGAGGGGGGCCGAATTTTGGGTCCCGCTTCTCCATAGACAGTGGTACAAACGCAGTTTATTTGGGGTCCTGGCAAGAGTTCTGAGCAGGGGGTGCCCCCCCACCCCCGCTGGTTAGACATGTATTGTAGACTAGTGCATGTGGAGTGCTCCTGTGTCACGGCCTATACTATTATCCATTTGGCATACTTGAGGCAATCATAATTATGGTCATGATGGAACACCACAACAACAACTACACTGATAAGTGTTCTTTTATTTATGATTCAGAGGGTGTTTGAAATGATCCACAATGAATCAATGTGCGTATACTGTTACTGTAATTAAACGCATGTTAGTAATTAGGCATAAAAAGGGTGTTCCAAAAGTGTAAGAACCACAGAATATCATGATCAGCTAAAAATTCCCTAAGTACTAAGCTTTGTGGGCTACAAGGAGTGTAAAAAATCAGGTGTCTCATGTGTAAGAATAGGATTTTGTGGGATCACAATGGACCCTATTGAGGGGAAATTTTCCAAAACATGGTGGCATTGTAGGATTGGACTCAATTACCACCCTTGCTCATGATTGGTTAAACTTGGTATTTAAAAACTTAAGCACTGAAAAGTATTCTTTTACTCAATCATAACATCACTAACTCACACACACACACCACACACACACACACACACACACACAAACACCACAAACCCACCCCAATACACACACACATACACACATAAATTAGTCTTACAATGTAATAGTTTCTTATGGAAAAACCATAGAATAATGATGTTATATCTATAAAACCAAAAACAGGAGATCTATCTTTCAGATGTGCAAAGTGTATGGTAGATGGGTGTGTGTTGCTCAGAACAAAAAAAAAAAAACAAGTGTGTATTGTAGGTATGTGGGGTGTGGCAGGGGTAAATTACGTGTTAGTGTTAGGCATTGTTTTGTTATGGGTGGATGTGTGATTGTGTGTGTGTGGGGGTGGATTGTGTGTGGGTTGTGTGCGTGGTGTGGTGGTGGGTGTGGGTGTTTGTGTGTGTGTGGGGGGGGGATGTGGACAGGGGTTGCTGTACAGGAGTGTATGTTTATGTGTTGCGGGGGTTGGGGAATTTTCAGCGCATCCAGATTAGATCACCATGTCAGTATTGGTGAATCCGTTTCCCTTGAATTTTACATCAGCCTGTTTCAGTGAAATGTTAGGGGAATCCTTGTGATAAAAGGAATAAACCAGGTCCAAAGCTAATTAATTCATGATATTAGGTGAGAAAACATTCCTAAGTGTAAATAAAGTTTGTCTTCTGAAAATATACTTGTTCACTGGAACGACTTGAAAATTTTAGTATGATCATTGGAAATTTACAAAAATGTAATTTTACAGTTGTTGTATATCCTAAGTGAGAAAGTGGCTCCATTTGATTGAATTGCTTTCTTTTATTTTGGACTATTTTGTAGTTATATTATATGTAAAGAAGCGATAGATGTGAAAGGTATGAAACATTTTCTAATTTTTCATCCCAAAAAATGGGAAAAATCTATATTTTTTATTTTTCTCTCTATGAAAAATTAGGAAAACACCCCTCTTAAAAATGGAATGACCCGATAGTTTTTTCACATTGTGATACATATTCATGTTATTTAACATATTAAAACGTTTCATTTTGATTGGAGATTGATTTTTATGCTTTTGAAGGGCTCAAATTTTGCTGTTTTTGTATTTTTTTCATGCAGGAGAAGGGGGACATGATGGGTGCCATATAAGGGGGTCTCATATCCCTCTCATAGGGGTACCTGGGATTTTTTCATATCTTATATTCCACAAATGCTTGAGGAACATTATCAAACTTGAGAATATGAGCTTAAAAGGCTGACCCCACTTTTCCTCGATTTTGCCATATTGCATGGTTTTCTCAGAAAAGTACTCTTAACTTTTGTGAAACTTTGCCCTGGACTGCTCAAGACTGGTGCCGATTGGCCTTTTTTTTAAAAAAATCATGAGCAGTTTTTCTTTTTTCCTGTGTACAGGCATGAAAAAGTGGGTTTTGGAAAAAATAAAAGCTGAAAGGGTTTATAATTAAGAAATAAAGGGTGATGCAGTATCCTTTATGGGCGAATAATGTGTCCCAGGTCGGAAAAAAATAAATAATGGACGAGGCGCAGCCGAGTCCATTATTTTATTTTTTTCGGCCGAGGTTACATTATGAGCCCATAAATAATACTGCAAACCCTTTATTTCTATTCTATTACCGAAAACAGCATGATATAATGAGAAAATGCATTCGCGACCCATTATTGCAGAATAATGGGCCGTAAACTGACCAATCAGAATGCAGCATTTTCAATAATGGGCAGCAGAGGTAATAGAATGGTAAATTATGGGGCAGAACGATGGGCCGCTCGCCAGTAGCGGGTGGGGCCTTTACTTTAAATGGTCATAATTTGAAAACGGAGCCATTTACATACATATGAACTGCATTATGAGATAGAGCTCTTTAAAATAAAGCTTTTAAGAAAATTACAAACCTATGATTAATATTTATATAAAATATTGGTAACGAATTTTTAATTGCTAAAAACACCCAGAAAATGTTGTCTTCGTCAAAAGCTTTCAAAGTACAATAAAAGCCCAGGAAATTGTTTGATTTAAGATGGGTCCCATGTGTAGCTCAAGAGTTACTAAATAGATCTAAGATCATTTTTCCCAATATGTTGTCACATCTTAACAATTTCAAACCAAAAGAATGAGTCTTTATTTTACATTTCTGTAGGCTTTTCAGCTCTCAGATGTCAAAAATCACAAAATACAGGGTTTTTCATATTTTTACATTTTGATTTTTTTTCTGGTGAACCCGACCCCCTATTTTCATTTTTTCTGCAGATTATGAAAGCAGGTGTACATGATTTTAACACATTTCTGGGGAAAATGGCCATATCTTGAGTTATAAGTATTTCTATGATACCCGCAGCAAGGAAAATATGAAAGAGCACACCTGCTTTCATAATCTGCAGAAAAAATGAAAATAGGATGGTAGGGTCAACGACATGTCAGCCAAAGCCAGGAGGAAAAACTGAGCTTTGCAGCCCAAGAAGCACTGTACTAAATCCAGAAGCCCCAAGCAGAACCTTGATGCTGCTAAGGAGCACTTGATGATTGCTTACAATTGGTGACTGAGTGAGCATGTTAAGTCCAGCTGAAGCCTTGAACCGCCCAAATCTTGAAAACCAAGCTGGCTGCTGTCTGGGAGGCGTGAGGGAGCGGACTGATAAGAAAGCTACCCCACCTAGAAGAATCAAAGGTGAAACAACTGAAGAGCGCCTTTGACACGTGGTTTCAGGACTTTAGTTCTCTACTTGGCAAACAGTTCAGTATAACACTAACCTCTGATGAAGAACCTTTCTTCAATCAAAAGTAGCAGACACCATTCCCATACAGACTGGACCTTTAACTATAGAGGAGCTTCACTGTAGAACACCAAGACACCTGGTTCCGACAACATTCCTGCAGTCGTCTGGAAGAATCACTATTCCATGACAACTGTTAGAATTTTGTAACAAAACCTACAAGGGAAACAAACCAGTGCCTTTTCAACATCAGTCATCATTCCTCTATCAAAGAAAGGCGACCTCCAACAACCCCCAAAACTTACAGAGGAATCACCACTGTCACCACTGGCCAACAAGATCACTCCTCACATAGATCCCATTCTCAGATGGAACAAGACAAAGGTTGTCGCAAAGGCAGATCAACACTTAATAGATCTTGCCCTCAGAGATCATGAGAGTTGAGAATTTTGCTAGAGAGAAAGCTTCCATTTGTTTGTACGCTTTTTCAGGCTTTTTGACAGTTGGTAAACAGTTGATTTGTAATGCTGCATATTCTCGCCAACTACGGGGTCCCAGATGAGGACTGTTGTCAAGGCAATTGCCATCAGGTATGATACCCCGTATTATAGCTTGTGCAGACCATGGATGGGCCCAAAAGGAGTTTCTAACAACTACTGGGAATCCTCCAAGGCGATACTCTTGCTCCCTATCTCTTGGTCGTCGTGGTTGATTAATCTCGACAGAGTCTTGCCACTTCATGAACCGACAACGGACTCAACCATCAAACCCAGCGTTCTAGAAGTCACCAAAGTCAGCATCTAACAGACTTGACTACGAGATGACTAGCTCTACAGCTGATCTGATATGTGGGCACCAAGATTCTACTAACATCACGTGCGAATGCGGCAGACAAAAGTCGGCCCCTACATATAATGCCGAAGAGAACTGAATATATGGGACTGTCAATGAGGAAGCTGATCATCAACCTATATGCACTGCAGATGGTAGCAACTCAGAGGTCAAGGACTTCAAGTATGTTGCCGACAGCAAGAACGACATCCTGTCCACGCAAGGACAAGCTGGAATGCCTGCAATAAAACTACAACCACTTAGGCAAGCTGGTATCCCAATTCTAACAAGCTGAAATTCTTTAGAGCCTTGTAGAGAGATCCTGTTATATGGAGCTGAGACCTGGACATGAAGAAAGAACTAAGGATTAGACGGGATGGCCACTACACCAAGCTTCTTATGCGAAGTAGAAACATCCTGGCGTGAGCACAAAACCCAAAGCACAGCATCCCTCCAATGTCATCCTCTGTTGCCAAGCCGTGCCGATTTGCCGTCACTGTTCGTGTGATGACCAAGTAGTCTCGACGTCACATGTGGAAGGTACATGCAAAAAAGGGGTCGTCGCCCATTTAACTTCAAAGAGGTGATTGCCTGAGACATCCAGCAGGATCCAATCTGACATCCCCAACCTACTGACAAACAGGTACCTTGTGCGCTACATGGTGAACAAGCATCTCGGCTGGCGGCCGTTAGATTGGTAATAGATAGATAGATAGGATATGTTACACCAGAAAAAATTCAAAACGTAAAAATATGAAAAACCCTGTATTTTGTGATTTTGACATCTGAGAGCTGAAAAGCCTACAGAACTGTAAAATGAAGACACATTCTTTTGGTTTGAAATTGTTTTGATGTACACATATTGGTAAATAGATCTTTAACACCTATTTAAGTACTCTTGAGGCTACACATGGGACCCCCCTTAAACAAAAAAATCAAGTCAATTTCATATACATAAAAAAAGAAATTGTCAATACGAGCGCCGGTAGAATGGTCGATTTCTTTCCTACTATAATAACGATGAAATACCAATTAGATTACAAGTTGTAGCCTATTTCCTCTTACAAAAATCACGCACATGCTTAATAATGAATAACCTTAACATTTAGGACAGACAGTGTTTAAACACCTGACCCGTTTTCTTACTTCTTCTTTTTTTTTGGGGGGGGGGGGTTATTATTTTTGTCTCCCCCCTTTTTTTTTCCCACGAGGGGCGTGGCCGCCGGATCCCCGCCCCTAATTTAATCCGCCAGTTATCTGCTTGGGTCGTCCATGGTTCGAAAATCAAACAGCTTTGCGTGATGGAATGTTTATCCTAGCAACTGATGTTAAATACTCGTGTAACAGTCCGAGTGTGCCTGCCTCGGTTATTCGATTTTATTGTCCAATGGTCCATGTTCAAGAGTCATACACAGAATGCTTCAAACAGGCTTTGAAGAATCTGAATTTTGTATTACGGTTGAGGCTAGACTTTCAGATCTTATAGCAGTTTTGTTGCAGACAACCCATTCTGTGCTTTCCTCCCTACCATTTGAAGTCATGAAAAGAGTCTTTTAATCCAGAGACGTTTTCCAGTTCTCTTCACTCTGTACAGTTCGGCTTTGCTAATATTGTTTACTAGGACCTCTATAATCATCGGCGAATTCGAGATCTTGAGGGTCGATTTCAGGAATGGTGGTCTATTCCTTTGTTTCATGGTTTAGATCTTGCCATCTACTGGGAACCCCTTTGAGGAAAAACTTACCCATTCACGATGACGATGTCCCTTTAACCCAAGAGCAGTGTCAGTGAATATGCCATTGGTAGGATTCAACGCCCCAATGCATTATTGAGAAGTGCGCTTTAACCAAATTCATATTTGGCATTATGATGGAAACAGGTGAGGGGATTTCGGTATCCTTTCCTGCTGAGAACAATTAATGCATGTTTTCAGTGCTTTTTAGGCATTACAATATGAACAAATTACGGTAATTAACAGCTGAGACTTACGTGTGCTCAAATCCAAAGAATTACAATGTAACATGTTTCTCTGCTATTGCTAGACGTGGACAAAGTAGATTTGCATCATTTTATTAGGGAATAGTCATTGTTTGGTAATTTTTCACCGTTTTCTACTCAAAATCTTCCCTAAATGTCAATGGATGTCAGCCTTGTCAAGTTCATTATGCTGCACATCAAGACAGATCTTTTCGTCCTGGAGACATCAAATGGCAACCGCGTAGAAACGCAAACTTCGGAATGGTGTCCCACAAAGGTTGTGTCCTGGCACCCAATCTCTTCAACATCTACTTCTCAGATATGCCAAAGGAAGATTGTTCACAGTTACTCCTACACAGACGACCCGGCCACTTGGAATAGCTTGCTGACTCTTTTGAGGTCCTTAGAAACAGTGTTGGGGGGGGCAGAAAGACCTAATCACTGTAAGCCAAGTCTTCCACCGATGCACTTGAAACTCACAAACCCAAGACTGTCAGCTCTGGTTTTCCACCTTGCAAATCATGTGCAAAAGAGAACTAAACCTCACTCTAGATGGAGAAAAATCTGTCACATGACCCAACACCAAAGTACCTTGGCGTCAAAATGGACCGCAGCCTTACCTTCAACCACACACCAAGGCAGTCGCTGCCAAGTCGCTGCTGTCTCCGTATCAACCTCCTCAGAGGCTTCGCGGAAACTAGATGGTGTGCCCATCTTTTGACACGCTTACATACATCAACTGGTGCCTTGGCATACTCTACTGCTGAATACGGGCTGCACCAGTATGGAGTCAAGTGTACATTCACACAAGATTGATGTCGTTCTGAATGATGCAATGAGACTTGTTAGTGGTTGCCTTTTGGCGACGCCTGTAGAAATCTTCCAATTCTGTCTGGCTAGCTCCTGCCAAACCTTAGAGGAGCCTTCAGACGATCAATCTCGCCAGAAATGTGATGAACCTGGTCGCCTATCCCCCCACCAACACCCTTTGAGGATCAGAGAATTCCACGGAATCACTTTGCTACCCATCCATGACACTGCAGTCACAGTATCCTATCGATCATCCTGGATCATGACAGATGGTGTGAGCAATGGTCATCCTCTACTTTGACCTAAAGCAGTTTTTGGACATCCCATCTAGCAGCCCACAGGCTGTGGCCCTTGATAGAAGCATGTGTTCAACCTCAACAGACTCAGAACTGGCGTTTTGGTCCAACAAAGAACTTCCTGCACAAGATCGGAGTAGAATTTTTACCAACTGCGTTTGTGAGAGCCACAAACCTTAGCCATCATCATAGATGAACTGTGAGGTTCTACAGTCCCAAGAGGAATCATGCCTGATCAACCTGGATGATGAAACTATCAGCTGGCTAAAACAGATCTTCCACGGTGATTTTTGGACTTGCACGAACGAACGGAACCGTTTTCTTTCGTGTTTTCACCATATGTTAAAAAAGGGTCCACAATATTTTCAATATATAAGCTGAAATACAGGATACATTGATTAAGTGAAGCAAAATTGCCGTTTATGAAGGGTAAACGTCTTTCTGAGACACCCTGTAGGGAACTTCTCAGTGATAAAAGACACCTCTTTTGGCATTACAAAGCAGTTCACTGTGATTGTTGACGAGACACCTACCTAAGAGTGAGGAGGTTGCGAAGAGGGGCATAAACTGTCTCCACCCGAACGCCTATTCTAATGCCTACGAATTGGAAAAACTTGTCACAAAAGATTTTCTTTAATGGAGAGGTGTCCATCATTGGAAGTTCGCGTTAGATGTTTTTGGTTGCTACTACCTCCCGAGTATTACAATTCAAACACCGTAAAAAAGCATTTTGGTGACTCTATTCAAAATTTGTTTTTGCCCCTTAAAGCGGCACTGGCACAATTTCCAAAAGAATATGGATTTCTGTCAATTTGCTTGCAAATGATGTCAGGTCATTGGAAGAATAAAAGATATATTTCACCACATAAAACTACAATACCCCAAGACAGATAGGGATTTAAAAGAGGCCTAATGACATCTAGGTTAATTCGAACGTGAAAGGTTGACTTTAATTTGCCGTTTATTTAAGCACAAAGTGTATTACATGAATATCATGGACTCGTACTTGTTGATATTAAAACCAGGGTTTCCCACCTTTTATCCCGATACCCCTTTCTTGACACTTAGCCTGCGGCGACCCCCATTACACAAAATAATATAGTCGCAAAAAAAGTAAAAAAAAAAAAATTTGATCCAGTCAACAAAAATGAAGGTGCTGTGAGAGGTACGTTTTTTGCAGTGGCAAGCAGGGGAAGGGGCTTTGCAAAAGGTCGTTTATTATCTACCGGAAGCTCTGAATCTACTGATGACAGGGTAGCAAGGGCAATCCTTAAAATTTCGGTTGTGGCATTCTAAGGGCATATTGCTCTCCGTTCCTAAAAAATACCACTAATTTCCTTACACTCGTAATCATTTTTGGTCTTGAACAGTCCTGTAAGTGACACTTTATACTGATTTGCGCGAGAAGCGCGCGGAAATTTTACTCAAATACAAATTAAATTGATTTATCAAACACTGTAAAATCAGTTTGGCTTGCTTGACATGACTAATTTCATTATAGTCGAATTCAATTTTGGTCTTGAACAGTCCTGTAACAATGTATACTGATTTGCGCGCACGCGCGGAAATTTTACTAATCAAATACAAACTCAATTGATTAATCAAACACTACAAAATCAGTTTGGCTTGCCTTGACATGGTTAAATTATATTATTTGCCAAATCTGTTCCTGCCTTTTGGACAAGTAATTTAAATTAACTTCGCGACCCCCTTCTTAAGGGTCCGCGACCCCAAAGGGGTCGCGACCCCCAGGTTGGGAAACCTTGTATTAAAAGCATGAGAATTTGCTGCGCGAAGGTAAAATCGGTTTTGAACCGTCATTTTGAATCTTGTTGTGTGGTGGTGTTGATGTACGATCAGGTACCCCATCAATGACCAGAGTTTTTGTAAAATATTCAAACGGCAAAGTGGTTTTCAGTGGGGTCTCAGAATACCTTATGCACTTTAGTGTTAATTATAGTAGATTTCAAATTAAGTGAGACTTCATGCATATTTCGAAGAAGGTGATAGTGATATGGGGTTCAATCCCGGCCATGCGGAGACTAGACCTTTGATGACCTTACAAAACATATTGTGACCATGCATGGTACAAAGTTACTTTACAATCAGCTTACTGGAAACTAATGCATTCTGTTCTACAATGGTCTGTTAATGATAGAAAGACTTATGACATGGTTGGCCGGGATGTCAAAGCCGCTTTGCGCTATACTTAATACAAGGTTAGACCATTTTTGATGGCCAAATAGAAACTTATTTGTGTTATGTTTGCATTGCATTATTGCTCCAATGCTGTTATAAGGAATTATTTTGCAGTGTCAAAGGTAATAGTTATGTTCAAATAACTTTTAATGAAATAATTGCTGGTGTTTTCATTATAATACTTCAATTGAAACATCCAAGCTATCTTAGATGATGTATTTAGGTCAATATTTATTTACTAGCTACATTACTTTACATTGTATGAGTACCATAAACTTTGTTTACCTGTGGCCATTAAAATAATTCCTCCTACCTCTCATGGTGAATGGACAGACCTAAAGCTCTAAATGAGGTCTCACATATTTCGAAATCTCCTACAGTCTTTTGCTATCACATAGAACCTAAAAATCATGAAAACTTGTATGGTGCATTTTTAAAATATAAATTCCTAACTTCTAAAAATCTTATTTACCACTGGAAAATATACTTGAAACAGAAATGCAACCCTTTCACATATCAATTTTCAAGAATATACCAGAAAATGATACCCTTCTCGACCGCTTTTGGATATGATGAACGCAAAACTATAACAATGCTAATTCGTGAAGTTTGGAGTCATACATGTGATACATTTCGAAATCCAAAAACTTCCCTTACTTAATTATAATTTATTTTAACAAAAGACACGTGTACTTGTTAAGAATACTTCTGGAGCTTACACTTTACTTTCCTTCATCCATTATGTATTTACTGCGATAACCCTAAATGATTTGACCTTCAAATGGGGTAATGAACTGATTGGAAAGTCTTTTCTTACATCGAAGCCTACTCTCAGTTTTTGATCAAAATGTTATCAAGACCACCTCATGACAACCCTTAAATTTCGACCAGATTCAGTCTCGTCTCTGGTTTCTATAAAATGACATATTGCAAATCAACAACAAATAATACGCTCAATTTTGATATAATCAAATTTCAGCCCCTTGGTGATTGTATTTGTTCCAACAAAATCATTTCGTTCCAGGTTATTTGGTGCGGCTGGGATAACTCGCCGAAAGCTATCAAGCAAATTGATCTGCCTTTACAATTATTGATATTGCACGCTGGAATGAATATTTGAATGACCGATCAAAACATATGTGAACAGATATCCGTCCCGTGTTTATGAAAGCTGTTTAATTAATTCAAGGTTGCGTTGAAATGCGGGGATCTATTCGTCTCTGAGGTATGGCCATTACTACCTTGATTTAGTATTGATTTTGTACTGATTTTCCTGGATAAAGCTTATAATGATGGGATTCGTCGTAGAAAACTTTTAATGAAGTGACACGATCATAATATCTTATCGGCCCTGATCATTTATTTCATATAGGCTATTTTGGATTTGTTTTACCAATATTCCTATATTTTATGGATTGCAAAACCAAAGACTATTTTTTCTTGAATTTTCTGGGTCTTACATTAATCCTTATCCAATTATCTTTCAAATAAAACATATTAATGGCTTGTCTTCCACTTAATTTTCTTCTGATGACTATTTTTGTGAGCACCTGAAAACAATAGCTTCACGGCCGCCATCTTGGATTTTCAGCCCACAAGTAATTCTATGTCAATTATTTTTCCTATAAGGCAAAAAAAATTGTTTTTTGTCCTCGTCCGACCGACCGTGTACCTTGGTCCCGACCATATTTTTTGTATTTCTTTATTTTTGTTATTTTCACTTTTTAACTCCAAATCCACAAGTTTTTGGTATAAAAAAATAATTTACAAATAAATACAAACAATCGGGGAAATATTACTTGTACCCATGTGTATTTGGGTGTTTTATGAGACTTGGAAAACTTCTGTTCCAACATTTGATACTTTTTTGTTGTTTTTGATCATTTCCGTATTGGTTTTCATGGCTTTTAAATGACATAAATCTGTGCATTTCATTTACGTACACTGAATTGATCTAATATTTGTTAGGTATCGTTGAATAAGAAATGTGTTGGATGGTACATTTTATGTTAAAAAATTATTATTGCAAAGGTGATGATGAATATCTGGTAGGAAAATAACACCATGTCTAATACTTTTTAAGGTGAAAGCGGTCAATAATTTAGATGGCTTTTAATGTAAACCGATTTTCAAAATGGCCACAGTAGCTGTGGAAAAGGTTCGTACCGACCGTGTTGTATATGTGTTGAATGTGAAGTGAAACAAGAAGCCAAATGTTATTAAAAACCATTAGCACATACAATGTTGCGCAGAGTTTGTGCGAGTTGTACTAGGGGTGGGCATATGACCACTTTTTTCTCAAAATGAGTAGATTCTATGGCCATTTTGGCTGCTCAAACGATTCTGGCAAGCATTTTCATATCAAATTAATTTTGATATTGGTTCCATAGATTTTAAATTTTGCATGTAAAGTCAATGGGAAATTTTTGCAATTTTAGACATTACTTCAAAAAGCAATGTTATTCTCAACCTATTTTGTCAGAAACTCACACACAGATTCTTTTATATATTTTATAAATATTGCCAAAGGAAAAATATAATAATATTTTGCAGAATTGCAAAGTAATTCAATTTAAAGAAAATGTAAAGCCATGAATAGAATAGCCATTAAGCAATAGACTTACAAAAGGACATAAAAAAAGGTAATTGCACCACTGCCATGGCATGCTTCAGTAAACTCTTTTGCATAACATATTCAATTATACTTGTATTGAGCCTTTCACAACAATGATAAAATGGTGTTTCTCATGTTCATTTGTATGGCTACTGACTGAAAGGCTATTCTATTTACTGCTTTGCACCCTACAATACCATTTTTGTAAAATTGAACCCCTTCACAATTCAGCACATTATTATATTTTTTTCTTAGCAAATATTTATAGAATATACAAAAGCATCCGTGTGTTTCTGACAAAATAGGTTGAGAAGAACGTTGCTTTTGAAGTTATGTCTAAAATTGCCAAAATTCCCCATTGACTTTACATGCAAAATTTATAATCAATGGAACCAATATCAAAATTCATTTGATATGAAAATGCCAGAATTGTTTTTGAGCAGCCAAAATGGCCATAGAATCCACTTGTTTAAATAGAGATTTGAAAAAAAAGTGTTTATTTGCTCACTCCTAGTTGTACCGTTTGAATTGGCTAAGTGTGAGACCGGGCCGTGGTGAGCAGGCCACTGCTACTGGTCTTACCACAGGCTACGGAGTGGGCAATGTATTATTGTTGCCCAATAGTTTACGAATGATGTATTAACCATTAAAAGAGTTAAAACAGTAACCGTGTTGTGTTTAAATTTATTACCATTCTTTAATTTGAGTTTCAAGTACAATATTTAAAAAAAAATCCGACCTACCGACCCTTCTTTTTCAGGAGCCTCTATGGACAAACAAACATTTTTTTTGGCCTATACAAGTTAAATGCTTTTCTTCGACTTATTTATAATTTTTTGAATAAATGATCGAGCCGTCTATGTACACGAAAACCTGTGAAGAGTATATGATATTGGATAATGCAAGCTATCATAGCGTCAAAGCTGAGAAACTTCTTACATCCAATAGCATAAAATTAAAAATTCAAGAATGATTGAAAAGCCGCAATGTCGCATTTCCGCAAAGTATACGACAAAATACATCTACAATATTATCAAGCAAAATAAAGTACGGGCTCAAAAACATGAAATTGACACTCTGACTAAAATACGGCCATAAAATTGTCCTATGCCTCCCTACCACTGTTACCTGAACCCTGAAGACGTGATAGGGACCAATATGAAATGTTACATTTCTAGGAACAATACATAATTCAGGGGAAGTGGTTTAAAACTCATTTTGATGATTTGCAGTGGAACAAATAACTGCTTCTGACTGGACAAATGCTGTGTGACACATTATTAATGTGCAGAGCTCTTATTGGGATAAAGAGAACATCTGTGACATTAAAATTGAACAATTTTTTTTAAATTAGGAGAGTATTTTGACAGCGAGAACGAATCGCCCGGAACTATAAATATGGGTTGTTATTGGACAAAGGCAATTGGAGACAACTTACCTCGAAGTGAAGGCATTTGCATAATATCTGTAGTGCATTAGGCTACTATTGTTGTAATGTCTTCTGAAAGGAAAAAAAACACCATTCCTAAAATCTATATCGCTTAAACCATCAGTGTTAGTACTTTTGTCATCCATCTGATAAGTGTAAGAGTATGTGTGTATTTTTTCATGAAAAGACTGATGGGTTCATAGAGGTCTATCGCGAAAAGTGTTAGTTGATTAAAACTGTAGCCCCAAATTAGTTTGACAAAATCCAATAACCTTGAAGTCCTTTAAAAAGTGCATGGTACTCGAGTATCGTGGCCATCCTCAGCACATGGCTGCAGGCATATACTATCGGCATTCCTTTCTTGCTGGTAAATTATAGTGAATTCTGTACCGAAAACACTCGGTTGGGCCAATCAATATTTGAATGGCAAAATAGAATGCAACAAGGGTTTTTTGAAAACGTTTGGTACACTGCCAAACTCGACCACCTCCACCCCAGCGATGTTTATCTTTAGCTCAAGAACTTTCGGATCTGAGTAGCCAGAAGGTGGAAATAAATAAGCCAAACCTTTTTTTTTCATCGAGATGGGATAAAGTGGAGTGGATAAAAGCCACAGCATTGCAAGTTACCATAGCATGTGTGCAGCAAGCAAATGATTGGCAGAATATTACAGGCATGCACAGGTTGGTTGGTTGTCTCCTAAGCAGTACAAAGTCCTTGAGTTCAATTATTTTAAGATGAGGACATCATGGGTATATGCCTACTAGGATATTAATTTACATTCCTACGCCAGCTAAGAAACAAAACTTTTGATTGATGGACAGCACACCATTACAGTGGATAACTTCTCAGTTCATTGACATGTAAGGGATGATCTGACCCACTGGTATTGAGAGTACCATTATGTGTAGGAATGCCCAGCTAACACAACCACATTGAGTACAATATGCTCATCAACCAAGGGCAACAATTTTGTGTATTCTAGGTATCTTATAGCATACACGAAACTCAGGGGGTGTGTTGCTAAATACAACTTGTGAATAAAGCCATTGACCTGTGCCATAGGAGTTGATGTTGACTCCATTGCCTTTTAGTAACACGTATTGTTTTAAAACTGTTGCGTGTAAAGTTTTCATTTTGTAATCTCTGTGCAATGGTGTGGTTAAAAGATTCAGGATCTATTTGATTGATAAACTACCCACAATGTTTCACATTTAGTACTGAAAAGTCTAACAGAGGTGAGTGTGGCACCTCACCTATGAAATAGATATGGCTGACGGCTGTCGTTTCCAAACCCATGGTATTCCAAAATTAAAGGTTTGATGCATGAAGGAGAATGGTTGATCCCTGAAATATATACTGTGGTTATATAATCTCTCTTATACGAGGGAGTTTCCTCTGATCTCAAAGTATTTACACTAAATATTAAGATAAATCCCAGCTAAGCGGAGGTGTCTTTGTTAAAACACTATCTTGTTCAGGAAGTTTTCTAATGGTTATGGGAAGCATCGTATCAAAAGACCTTCGGACCCCGCTTGTGCTATTTGAGGAATGGGGGGCGGTAAGGGTTGTACAGGGTAAGAAATTAAAAAGATTCAATTAAGAGCTAAATCATGAGCTACTGTATTCTCTAGCCTCCCTGATTAAGGGTTAGGAATAAAAGCCCATAATGTTCAAGTCCTCGTGGGTAAAATTTTCAAAACAAATACATTACTTGAACTGTTGTACGGTCATAGTGAAAAAAGTAATTCACCCACTCCATCTACATCTTTAAAATAGTGAGCTTTAGGGCAGCGCTTGTGACCTCATAAGATCCTGTACTAATCAGTCATAACGAGCCCTGTAACTATGCAAGGGGAAGGAAATCACTTGTACTGTTTAAGAATCGAGCATTCTGAACCATTCACCCAGTATGACCTTGAATGTTAGTCATACCGAAAGAGAGTGCAAACTATACCTTTGTAATACTTATGTCCATGACACAAACAATGGTATACATTCAAACATAATAGGAAGATTTTACAATTTGGCCCCTGTAAAATTTTTCCCTCTTATTCGTCAATTAGCGCAAGGAGGAAACTTGAGGACTTTGATATGTGTTTCGCAAAAATTAGGAAAGTCTAAAGCATTCAGGTATGCCTTATTATTTGTGTCCATGTTATAGTGACCAAAATTGTAACAAAAATATGACCCAATAATTATATAGGTGGTCCCGAAATTTCGACCCATTTCTCTAGTTGGCTTGAAACTTTTCGCACCATTGTCATAGTAATCTTCGCAAAAATCGGCCCATTTCATAGTAACATTTCCGAAAATTGGAAAAATCAACATTTTCATTTGGATTTTAACCGAAAAATCAGGAAAAAATTACCCATTTTCATAGTAAATGCGGACAAAAATTGAAAAATGGTCCCATTTATATAGAAGCAATGACCCTCAAAAAATGACCCATCATCATAGGAGCATGTGGGGAAAAAAATCAACCCATTGCTATAGTAAGGGGTGAAAATGTGACCCATTCGGCGGCACATATGTACCTTACCTTTTCCACCTGAGGTTATTGGAATGAAACGTTCTCGGTAAGTGGTCTAAGACCGATCCAGTGAAATTGAGAGAAATTCGCTATCCTGTCAAAATCTCTCCTGTCGGGAATGATCTCTGCACAAATACAATATTTGAGTTCTGTACTCTGTGTTAATTGCCGCCTATCCACAAATTACGACTAACATAGCATTACTCTATATATAATCTATCTATATAACGACGCAGCCGAGATGCTGTTAACCATGTAGCGCCACCAAATTGTCCGGTTGTATTAAGTTGGGGAGTCAGATGGGACCTGCTGGATGTCTCGAGCAATCAACTCAATGTAGTTAAAGGGACGACGACCCCTGTTGTCGTGTTTGGTGGTGTAACTTCAACTTGTGGACGTCTGAGACTACTGATCAAGGTAGTCCACATAACATTACAGGCTGTCTAAACAAAATGGTACATACAATTGAAATGTGCGTTCCTGTGTCGCTTGTATGCAGACACAGATGGATCACTTTTTATACACTGTTGTTGTCTGCTGAGTCTAGTCTGGTTCGTTGCTGTAAGATCAGATATTATCCGGCATATTATAAACCACACTGAGTCAAGAGAATAAGACGAAAAGGAAAAAGAAATGCATCACACACCACAAATACATTTTAACATGACAAAATGCACAATGTTTGTGTTAACAACAACAGAATTTTGACAGCATAAAATTATGAAGGTCAACTTATTTCAACATATCACCATAATTATGTGTGAAATGTGGTGAATGGGAATGTTTAAGAAAAGGCTAGGGAACCTATAAAAAGGTTGAAATTAGAAGAAAATAATATGTGCAACATGTCATTTAGTGTTTGTTATTTCTCTTGTAATATGGTGCCTTTTTTATTACATGCATTAGCAAAATGGGAGTCGACCGAAAAGGGGCATTAGAAGAACTGGCATTAGTCGAAATGGTTTGTAGACAATCTGGTGATTAGACCAAGGGGTCAGTAGACGGAATAAACATTAGACGAAATGGTTTTAGACAATCTGGTGATTAGACCAAAAAGGGGCATTAAGACGACCTGCATTAGATTAAATGGGTTTAGACAATCTGTTGATTAGACCAAATGGGGCAGTAGACTAAATGGCATTAGACGACGGGTGTTAGTCAATCTGATGATTATACCAAATGGTAGTAGTCGAAATGGCATTAGACGAAATGGTTGTAGCAACGTAGTGATTACCCCCGGGGCCTTATACGAAATGGTATTAAACGATGTGGTGATTAGACGAACTGGTATTTAGTCTAATGGTTATATACCAAGTGAAATTAGAGTATTTTGGGTATTGACATGTGATTTTAGACAAATTGGAATTAGACTATCTGGATTTTAGACGAAATGATATTAGACGAAGTGCAAATTCACCGTTCGATGTCATGTGGGTCAAGTTCTGTAAGATAGCTGAGGCCTATCATTCACAAACAACCCAAGGGACGGCGGCGGCCTATAGTCGCAGGAGCGCTATCTATTTTTCATCATACATTCATATTAAAGAATTAGTATAAAGGAGCGACACCAACTTTTAACCCGCATTTGTTGCCCATCCCATTTGCTATCAGCAACTAATATACATGAAATCCCTACAGTAGGCCAAAATTCATTTTGTGCCAATTTTCTGTACGCCTTTCAATGGTCCAACATCGAATCGATTACGCAAATGCAACTGGTCCATCTATAGACAGGTACATCCCAGTCCATAACTAATCAAGTTTCCTACCACATAGCCACTATTTCTTTTATGTTGCATAACTATATTGTTTAAAATAAGCTTTTGGTGCCCACCCTGATTTTTGACTTACAAACAAAATGGCGGCCAAAATATCGATTTTGGCTAAATTCATATTTCTGTCGTAAAATGCGCACGACAACCAGCATTACCCCTTTTAATATACAAGGCACAGATCTTGCCTTGGCAAAGGAAAAAAAATTGTACCGTAACCTACAAAATTCAAAATGGCGCCATGAACGCTCTCTACAGCTATACATGACCATAAATAATTTTCAGATTGATATTCGATGGGGAAGATGCCCTATTAACTATTGTTGGCTTCTTGTCCCAAAATTACATGCTATCTTGTGATTAGCAAGTTTCAGTAGACTGAATGACCTTTAGACGAATGGTTTTAGACAATCTGGTGATTAGCGCATGGGCAGTAACGAAAGGCCATTATACGAAATGTTTTTTAGACAATCTGGTGATAGGACCAAATGGGCAGTAGACGAATGGCATTAGACGAAAATGTGTGTTCGGCAATCTGAGGATTATACCAATTGGTATTAGCCAATGGCATTAAACGAAATGGTTGTAGACAACGTATTGATTATACCAACTGGGCTTTATACGAATTGTATTTGCCGATGTGGTGATTAGACGAAATGGTATGTAGTCTAAATGGTTAATAGACAAAGTGAAAGTAGAGTTGTGGGTATTATACTATGTGAATTTTTAGACAAAATGGAATTAGGACTATCTGGATATTAGACGAAGTGATATTAAACGAAGTGGCAATTCCCCGTCAGTGTAATGTAGGTCAGTTTTTAGATAGGCTGGGCCCTATCATTCACAAACAAGCAGGGACGGCAGGCGGCACTATAGGTCCAAGGAGCGCTATCTATTTTTCATCATTACATTATTATTACAGAATTTAAGTATAAAGGCGGACACAAACTTTTACACGCTTGTGCCCTCCCTTTGCTATCAGCAAATATAATACATGAAATTCACTACAGTTAAAAGTGGCCCCCAAAATTCATTTTGTGCCAATTTTTCTGTACCCCTTTCAATGGTCCAAACATCGAATCGATTACGCAAAATGCCACTGTAATCTATAGCATTTACATCCCATGTCATAACTATCTAGTTTCCTACCACATCGCCACTAGTTTTTTATGTTGCATAAACTCTATTGTTTAAAAATAGCTTTGGTGCCACCCGGATTTTGACTTAAACAAACAAAATTGCGGCCAAAATTCGATTTTGGCTAAAATTCAATTTCTGTCGTAAAATGCGCACAAAAACACAGAATTACCACCCTTTTAATATTACAAAGGCACAGATCTTGGCCTTGGCACAGAAAAAAATTGTATCCGTAACCCCAAATTCAAAATGGCCGCCATGAACGCTCTTTACAGCTATACAGACCATAACAGTATTTTCAGATTATATTTTTTCCGTAATGGGGAAGATGCCTTATTAACTATTGTTGAGCTTCTGTCCCAAAATTTACATGGCATAATTTTTGCCCAAAATTGAAGCCAAAAATGGCTGCCAAAATTACCATATTTAATCAAATTTTGCCTAAAAAGGTATATTTCGGTCGTAAAATGCACACAAAACTTGAAATTTCACAACATACTCTTTTATGTACATAGGCATAGTTCTTGAATCCTCGGTATCTTACGATTTATCCATTTGTTTGTCACGTGACCCAAAAATTCAAAATGGCCGCCACAAACGTTAATACAAATAGCCTTAATTTTAAGTCTTCTTCAGGATATGTAAATGTAAATGATGATTATTAACTTGTTGTTGAGCTGCTACCACCAGCTTCTTTGCAAAATGTGAAAATTCTTGCAGAAGCTTTGTAAATGTCCAAAAAAAATAAGTCATTCCTATTTATTTCACCGCCTTAAGTACATAGGAAACATGGTAGAACGAACGATTAGACTCAGAAAGCCTATTCAGGCGCTCTTACCGTAATAGCCAGTGGTGTAGATGGATGCAAAGAGCTTCTTCGACTAGTTAAGATCTCCCTAAAGTGGACTAGAACTATGAACCAATGAAGAGAAGTTACCAAAGTGTAAAAGTCTGACCATGAAGAAGATCTATGTAGTCCGTCAGAATGGGACGGAATCAACATCATATGCATACTATATGATGCTCATCTATGCATTAATTGAAAATGTTCCCTCCAGCCACCAGGCATCCATGAGGTTCCTTGGGCAAGAGATCTTCAAGGACCACAGTGTCACTGAGAGATGTGGTCAGTGTGGATATACGAAAAACCATATCGTTAGTCGTCGAATTTCAGGGGGCGTTCATCTAGGCGTCACTATATCACTTGACCCAAAAATCTTGAAAAACTCTGTCAGACTCGATACTGAGAAGTGGGGAGGACAGAAGAGTGCACCAATCCATCATCTTGTAACAGGAAACAGAAACAACAAAGGTCTGCAAATGTCCTTTCTACCCACCTAAAATGGAGCGAGTCGTGAAAAAAAGGAAAAAAGTAGTATTTTTTTTAACTTAAAAAAAAAATGGCGGCCAAAATATCGATTTGGCTAAAATGCATAATCGTCGTAAAATGCGCACAAAAACACAGAATACCCCCTTTTAATATACAAAGGCACAGATCTTGCCTTGCCCAAAGAAAAAAAACATTGTATCCGTAACCTACAAAATTCAAAATGGCGCCATGAACGCTCTATACAGATATAACATGCCATAAAGTAATTTTCAGATTATATTCGTAATGGGGAGGAAAGAAGATGCCCTTATTAACTATGTTTAGCTTCTGTCCCAAAATTTACATGGCTATCTTTTGCCTCAAAATTGAGCCAAAAATGGCTGCAAAATCCCAATATTTAAATCCCAATTTTGCCTAAAAAGGTATATTTCGGTGTAAAGGCCACACAAAACTTTGGGAAATTTCCTCTTAATGTACATAGGCATAGGTCTTTATCTCGGTAATCTTAAGATTTCCATTGTTTGATCAAGTGACACAAAAAATTCAAAATGGCCGCCAAAAACGTTAAATACAAATAGCTTTAATTTTAAGTTTATTCTTAAGGAATGATCATAATGTAAAATGATGATTATTAACTTGTGTGGCAAGCTGCTACCACCCGCTTCTTTGCAAAATGTGAAAATTATGCATAATCTTGTAAATACGTCCAAAAAATCAAAGTCATTCATATCTTATTTCACCGCCGTAAGTACATAGGAAACCTAGTAGATACCGCAATCGATTAGACTCAGAAAGCCTATTCAGGCGATCGTACCATAATAGCCAGTGGTGTGATGGAGCAAAGAGCTTCTTCGAATAAGTAAAGATCTCCCTATAAAGTGGACTAGCACAAGGAAGAGGGAAGTAGGAAGTCTACAAAGGTAAAAGTCTACATGAAGAAGATCTATGTAGAACGTCAGAATGGGAAGGACTCAAAACCATATGCATCCTATATGATGCTAATCTATTGCATTCATGGAAATGTTCCCATGCAGCACCAGGCCTTCCACGAGGTTCATTGGCCAAGAGATCTTCAAGACCCCAGTGGCACTGGGATGTGGTCATGTGTGGATATACGAAAACTATATCGTTAGTCGAATTTCAGGGGAGTTCATCTACTTGCTTCCCTATCTCACTTGCCAATGATCTTGAAACTCTGTCAGCCCGACACGTGAAGAAGTGGCAGGACGAAGTGCACCCAATCCACTCATCTTGTACAGGAACAGAAACAAACAAAGTATGCCACTTAAAGGCTCTTTCTATCCACCTAAACATGTAGGCGAGTCGTGAAGTACCACATTTTGACATGGCGATGGGAAAAAGGAACGGGAATGGGTGTGAGAGCTACATGAAGGACCGATATTCAATGTGAACTTGGCAAAGGAAGCCATACCAAACCACACTGTAACTTGTCAATGCTATATGTAAAGGAAATTTCAATAGGATAGTGACAACTTACTTTTTGACTATTGAAATTTTAATATTACAAAACTTAATTTGTTATCAGTACATGGTAATATAAATATGAGAAAGTCAAAACTTCAGTATTAAGTAATCATTTGAAAAACATAAAACCAGTATAAATTCCATTTCAATTAATATTCTTATGTATTTAAAATTAATAACAGTGACCAGTTAGGTACAAAGTTAAATTGACACCACAAGCACACTCAATTCAAATCCAAATCTTCAAAACGTTTTATGACCATGTCTATAGGTGGTAAATTGGGTGTTGAATGGGATGGTAAATAATCAATACTAACAGACATGCAGTAAATAAGTAGTGTGAGCTTTCAGGATCTAAATTTTACCAAAAAAATACCCTAAAGTGACAGTGACAGAAAAAGTCGACAATAAAAGGAGTGGTACGGCCAGAAAGAGAAAGAGTGAAATTTTGAAGTTTTTATATGGAAGTTCTTTCAAGAAAAACGGAAGGCTAAACAAACTTCAGAAGAAATAAGTGAATTTGGAGTCATTTGAGGTAAGAAGCAATTGAGACAAAGCAATAGTGGAGGTGGGTCTTCTGTTACAAAATGCTGATTGGCTTCTAAACTTCTTTGTGTGCAGAGTGATTTTTATTGGACAAGTTCAGTGTGCGACCAATAGAGGTAATATAGAGAAGGGGGGTGCTCCCAGAAATCTAATCTGTTAAGTGGTGGTCTAAAGCCGTCTTACGCATGTCCAGTGAATGAAACTGTCCACTGAGACGTCTTGAAAGAGGGCTGATGTCATGTGTGTTTATTGCGAATCTGCACGGCCGAGTGATCCTCGCTTATCAAAAATCATATCGGAGAAATGACCCGGCGTGACTTACGCCGGAAGTTCGTGTAGAAGAAGAGACGCATTTATGCAGGGTTCTCACAGGGCAGCATCGATTTCTTGCGGACCATTTTTAAATTTCTACCATGTTGTTGTTCGTCTGCCGCAAACCCGATCGTTTTGTGACTTTGCGTAAATTCTTACAATACAAAATTCTTTCACGCCAATCTACCGAAGTGACAAAATGAGGGCATTTTTCATAGCGTCATAATTATATTTTGCGGCAAGACCGGGGGTTTTTAACACTTTAAAAACGATTGTCGAAAGAATTCAGAAGTGCAATGAACTAAGGTGTAGCGCTGGCAAAGCTGGGCCTGTATTTTTTAGGGCAAAGAAAAATACACCGGGGAAGCACAAGTTTCCGCCGTATTATTTTTCGCATTCGGCGTTTTGACATGCACATGATTTCATGACACGATGTAGGCTTAATTTAAAGCTTATGGACATGATATAACTAAAGTCTAAAGCTTGAACTATTATCAGAAGAATCGGAAAATTCGCTGAAATCCTACCATGCACCTGCCGTAATACATCTGTCCTGTGTAACCACCATGTTTGTTTATTAAATTGCGGTGGTGGTGGGTTGCATTGTGGGACAATTTCGATAGTATTGAGCCCGGGAAAATCAATTTGCCACGAGCAACTATAGCCCATTCATTGGTATATTGTCATAACAACATGAATAAACAGGCTGGCTAGGTGCACCCTCATTCTATATAATCCTCTATGGTGAGACAAGGCATCATTACACCAGAGTCTGGAAAGGCTGACCAGTTGAACAAGAAAAGAACACCAAGGTCCCGGTCTGCCTCTGTTGTGAAGAAGTGCAGAGGAACAAGATGTTGTATCCCTGTATAAAGGCCCAGAAAGAAATGTAAATGGCTATTTTGGGAGATCTCAATGCAAAGGCTCAGCTGGAATAAGCTCCTCTAATCTGTTCACAAGACCCCAGTGATATTGTAACTAAAGCACTATACAGGATACATCTCCTCCACTAGGCAATTGAAGACATGAGAATAAAAACATGCTCCTTGGCCGTGTGCTCTGTGTTGGACTGTGGTGTGGGATTGAAAAACAAACGCCGTGTCAAATTCCGCACGAATAGGACACCACGTCACGGGAGACAAGATGTCTCATCTTATTCTCATGCAGGAAAGAAGGTGTTTGCATTGAGCTAACACTACTGGCAGAAAGAGAACAGTGGCATAAAACCACCGAAAGAAGTGCAATTAAGGGACCTTATCAAAGAACCCACAAATTAAAGCTGAAAGGGAGTTGAAATTATTCCCAGTAGAAGTGGGGGTCCAGAGGATTCACCATCCAGACTCTAGAAAAAACTGCTTCAAATTCTTGGGGCTGACAAAAAGAAACCAAGAATGGACTGGACTCTCTATCAAGAATGGCTCTAAGAACTAAATATACATTAAGGTTACAAGCAAAACAAAACAAAGTGTGGGAGTGGGGAGTTAGGCGCAACGGTACACATCCCACAGTGGAGCCTACCAGGCAGAGCAGCATCACACCAAAGTAGGTTCCTGTGACCAGCCATGCATTGAATGGAGCTTGCTTTCTCTCTGGAGACCTATCTTAGGGTTTCCAATTTAAGGAACTGTTAAGGGGTATTGACTTGACAAGTCTGTTGTCGTCCCACCTCGTTCAACTGTTCCAGATTGACAAACAAATATTGCATGGGATGCGTATGTAGCGAAGAAAGAAAACACAATGCCATACAGTACTGCATGGAGAGGGAGGTTCACGGGACCAACGCTCAATCCCCCCACCACCCCCCAATACTGTATTACGTCTAAAAAAGTTAATGCAAATTAAGCAAGGATGCAGCCACGTTACGTACGTGATAAAATTGGAACTTTACCTTCTTTGGACACCAAAAAGAGGAAATTTCTTTTTGAGTTGTAGTGCGAATTGTACGACGGTACGTAATGGATTAAAAGACAAAGTTGGTATCGTGGCGCCATTTTGAGGCAAAATGATAGCCATTTATATTTGTGGTTAGCAGCTCAACAACCAGGTAATATCATCATTTACATGTGATAATATCCTGAAGAATAACCTAACTTAGCATTTGTATTTAAACGTTGGGCGGCCCATTTTGAATTTTTGGGTACACGTGATCAAACAATGGGAAATCTTAAGATTACCGAGACAAATGCTCTGCCTAGGGTACAGTAAAAGAGGGAAATTTCAAGTTTTTTTGTGAATTTACGACGAAATATACCTTTTAGGCAAAATTGATTAAATATGGTATTTTGGCAGCCATTTTGATCTGTTTTGGCTTAATTTTGAGCAAAATTTGCGATTTGCGATTAGAGGCTCAACAAAAAAGTTAATAAGGCATCTTCCACATGACAATATAATCTGAAAATTACATTTAATGGTCATGTATATCTGTATCGGCGTTCATGGGGCCATTTTGATTTTGGAGGTTAGATAAAGATCGGTGCCTTTGGTATATTAAAAGGCGGGAATTCTGAGTTTTTGTGACGCATTTTACGACGGAAATAGCATTTTAGCCAAATTGATATTTTGCCGCCATTTGTTTTTTAAGTCAAAAATCAGGGTGGCCACAAGCTTATTTTTAACACCAATATAGTTTTGAAAACTAAAAAAAACGGGACTGGCTATGTGGTAGGAAATAGATTAGTGTGATCCTGGGATGTACTGTCTCACATGTATGTTTTCCGAATTCAAAGAAACTACGAGGGTCAGAAAATATTTGCCTTTTAGCATTATGACGTGAGGAAGTGATTTGTTGAAATATTAAAGGCAAATGGGGTCTTCTGAAAGGAAAAAGAAATCAATACTTTCACTGAGATCTGATTAAAGGGTCACATCTTAAGTATCAAAAAACGAATAAGAGTGAAATATGGCATTTCAGGTGAAGTTTGTACTCCATATCTTTATCAACTGAAATAATCAAAAATAAAACTCGAAACATTCAGTAATACCAATAATCATTAATGTTTATGTGTATTTGAAGTTGTCAAAAGAAATTGCGCTGGAATGCTAAGCATTAGCTAGCGGTCTTAATTAAAAAATGATACCGTCTTATATAGTAATTTAGTCCGCGATTTCATGTTTGAGACAGGCGGTGAACACCTTTACGACTCACAATTATATTTGCAATGTCTGACAGGAACCAAACTTTACCGCTTATCCACTGCGAATTTGGCCAATGGTCAATCTTTTGTGCTTTGAAACTGAGCTATACAGAGTGTCCCAACCAAGGTTAGCTATAATAAGCAGTGGCGCGCTTTCAATATCATATAATGATGTTGTAAAGTAGTTCGTTTGGGTTTATACACTTCACAATTAAGACATAAATTTGATGGGCTGTCTGTCTGCCTAAATAGTAGTTCCTAAAAGGTTTTCGTGGCAAGGTTAGTAAAACTTAGAGTTTGAATAGAATTGGTATTCCTCCCCATGATAGAAAAAGTGGTGGCTTTGTGTTTGCTTGCTTGATTGGTTTTGTTTTGCCTTATTTGTTTATTATTATTTTTTTTGGTGGGTACTGTTGTTGCTTGTTTGTTTGGTTGTTATCCACTGTGACTGAGAATCGCTAGATTTGCACTGTCACAATTCCCCACCCCACTTTGTCCCAGGCTAATAAACCTCATTCCAAAACTCATTTGTCTGAGAATCAAGTTGTATACCACACCCCATGTAGTATAGTAAATTGCAATGACATTTAGGACTTCTACATGTGGGATGAGCGTAGTCGCACCTGGTGCTCAGATGAAAGTTCTGTTACACGCAAGTATTTCTTAACGTATGAGGGAGCATTATCGGATGCCTCAACGGATATACATCGTGTTCCAATCATACTTTAATGAATACTTGCGTGTAACATAGACATTTCAATATGAGCACCAGGTCGGACTTACATGCTCATACAACATTGGCGAATTCCTAAATGTCATTGCAATTTACTATAATCTAAATGGTGTGTATACAACGTGATTCTCAGACAAATGAGGTTTGGAATGAGTTTGTAGACTGGGGGACAAAGTGGGTGGGGAATTGTGAAGTGCATGAGCGATTCTCAGTCACAGTGGATAACAACCACACAACAAGCAAACAAAATACACAAAAAACAAATAAATAAATACAAATAAGGCAAAAACAAAACCAATCAAACAAACAAAAGCCCCACTGTTTCTATCATGGGGAGGAATACCATCTAGTCAAACTCTAAGTTTTATCTAACCTGCCATCGAAAACCTTTTAGGAACTACTATTAGGCAGACGATCACCAATCAAAGGTATGTATTAATTGTGAAAAGTGTAGAAACCACCAACGAACTAACTTTACAACATCATTCAGATATATGAAAGCGCGCCACTGCTTATTATAGCTACCTTGGTTGGACACTGTATAGCTCATTTTCAAAGCCCAGAAAGATTGACCATTGGCCAAATTCGCAGTGGAGTAGCGGTAAAAGTTTTGTGCTTGTATACTTGCATATATGTGTGAGTCGTAAAAGTGTGTTCTACCGCCTGTCTCCAACATGAAATCGCGGACTAATTACTTAATATAATACGGTATCAGTTTTAATAGTAAGACCAGGCTAGCTAATGCTTACCCTCCTCGCATTTCTTGTTGACAATCTTCCATACACTAATAACATTAATGATTATGGTATTACTGAATGTTTCGATTTTATTTTTGATTATTTCCGTTGATAATATGATATGGAGTACAACTTCACCTGAAATTCCCAATAATTTCACTCTTATTCTGTTTTTTGATACTTAGATGACCCTTTAAACGAGATCATGCAGTAGAGTAAGTGATTTCTTTTTCCTTTCAGAAAGACCCATTTGCATTTAAGATTTCAACAATCACTTCCTCAAGTCATTAGGATAAAATGCAACTAATTTTCCTGACCCTTCCGTAGTTGCTTTTGAATTCGGAAAACATACATGTTAGCAGGTACATCCCAGGTCATAACTAATCTAGTTTCCTACCACAATCCAGTATTTTTTTTTGTTGTCATAAACTATATTGTTTAAAATAAGCTTGTGGCCACCCTGATTTGGACTCTTCTTAAAAAACACAAATGGCGGCCAAAATATCAATTTTTGGCGTAAAATGGCATATTTCCGTCGTAAGCGCACAAAAAACACAGAATTCCCCCGTTTAATATACAAGCACAGATCTTTTATCCGTAACCTCCAAAATCAAAATGGCCGCCATGAACGCTCTATACAGATATACATGACCACTTAAAGTAATTTTCAGATTATATTTGTAAGTTGTAAGATGCCTATTAGCTTATTGTTGAGCCTCTATCGCAAAATCGCAAATTTTGCCTCAAAATTGAGGGCCAAAAACAGATCAAAATGCTGCCCAAAATACCAATATGTAATCAAATTTGGCCTAAAAGGTATATTTCGGTCGTAAATTCACAAAAAAACTTGAAATTTCCCTCTTTTAATGTAACCAGGCTAGACTCATTGTCCTGGTAATCTTAAGATTTCCCATTGTTTGATCAGCGTGCCCAAAATTCAAAATGGCCGCCACAAACGTTAAATACAAATAAGCTAATTGTAAGTTTTATTCTCAGGATGTGATCATAATGTAAATGATGATTATTACTTGTTGTTGAGGGCTACCACAAATGATAAATGGCTATCATTTTGCCTCAAAATGGCGGCCACGATTACCAACTTTGTCTTTTTATCCATGACGTAACGTCGTAAAATTCGCACACAAACTCAGAATTCCCTCTTTTTGGGTGTACCAAAGAGGTATTTCCAATTTTATCACGTAACTGGCGCATCCTGGCTTGATGTGCCTTAACTTTTTAGGACGGTATACGTATTGGTGGTGGTGGATTGAGCGCTTTGGTCCGTACCCCGTCCTCTGCTCCATTTGCAGTAAGCTGTAAATGGCATGTGTTTTCTATCGATTCTCTTCTCTACACTACATACTCATCCCATGCCATATTTGTTTGTCAATCTAGGAACAGTTTTATACGAAAGGTGACGAACAACAACTTGTCAAGGTCAATACCCCTTAACAATCCTTAGATTGGAAACCATAGATAGGGCTCCGAGAGAAAGCAAGCTCATCATGCATTGCTGGTCACAGGACCCTAGCTTGGTGTGATGCTGCGTCTGCTTGGTAGTTTTCCACTGTGGGATGGTACTTGTGCTCCTACTCACCAACTACACACTTTTGGTTTTTTCTTCTTGTAAGCTAATAATGTAGTTAGTTCGTAGAGTCATTCTTGATAGAGAGTCCAGTTCCTCTTGGTTTCTTTATTTGTCGCCCAAGGAATTTGAAGCAGTTTCTCAGAGTCTGATGGTGAATCCTCGTACCCCACTTCTACTGGGAAGTATTTCAACTCCCTTCAGCTTATTGTGGTTCTTTGATAAGGTCTTAATTGCACTTCTTTCGGTGGTTTATGCACCTGTTCTCTGTCTGCCAGTATTGGTGTTAGCTCATGACAACACCTTCTTCCTTTCAGATGAATAGATGGAGCAATCTGCTCTCTGTGACGTGGT
>JAMKCH010055965.1:0-10624 GCA_023653785.1 Ophioderma brevispina
TTGTAGATAGAACCTCGGTCATGCATCTTTTTCTATCTTCACATGGCCAACATTATTTGCTGGTAAGGACAATGAAACCTTAGAAAATGTACAAAAGCATAGTCATTTCTAGCTACCTCGGGCAGGCAAAGTATGTTCAAACATGTTGAATAAACACATCTGTGGCGATCGATCGACTCTTTTTGAGTACGCCATACAGCTCAATGTGCCATTCGTTTCCTTTGACATAGAAACAGAGGACGTTTTTTGGTTTTTGCAAAACAGACCAATCACTTGGTAAATTAAATCGACAAGGAAAAAAAGGATACTGAAGGGGAAAGCGTGCTCAAAAGGAAGAACGGTTCAATGTCCACAATGTCACATAAATCATTTCCCTAACTGTTTCAAATGTTAGAATGCAAGTTCATATTCTCGAAAACTTCAATCGCCGATGTCTCGAAATGTGAATTTGGTCGATCGGCCTGTTTGGAAGATTCCGTGACCGAGAGATGGTCATATTGCCCCGTCCCATAGATGTTCTACATGGGGAATAAGGGGTGTTCCCATATTATCCCAGATCACACATACACCAATCATCCAGCCGTTTTTTAATTAGATGTAACAGGAATCTGATACATGATTGATACATTGGGCAGGTCAGTACCACATGTTTGCATTGAAACAACCTCCAGACCGAGGCTCAATAGAAATTGGGGATGTTTTAAAAGCGCACTGAACTAATAGAGCAGGAGCAGAATATCATAGGGTCCTTATTTAGGAAGTTCGTTCATGCCCGACTAACAGATAAGGTTGGACAACCTTTAGGTGATACACCACTAACCTGGCGGCCGTAAGAATCAAAAATCTTGGGTGGACTACTTTCTGCATGGCATCTGGAAAAAAGTGCTGTAAAATGTCTGAAAGATGCACTAGTTATATTAGAAAGTGATGAAAATTTCATGATTGAACATGGTTTAGAATGGTATGTTTTCTCCAACTAAGCGGCATTTGGACAGTAGAATGTGAGGGGAAATTTACTCCGCGCTCATCATTCACTCGATTTGCAATATTACTAGCTTTGGGCGATATAGAGAATCTTGGGTGCAGGTTCTGACAACGGACGAGGTTGGTGATTCGTAACTTCAAAAATTTTTCCGGTCATCATATGTTCAAATTTGGGTATTTGGTGATTTCAGCTTGTACTTTAGGGTGTGTTGTGTGTCCCTCGGTGAGAATTTTAAATGTGAAAGGAAATGCTCCAAAGTTGCCATTTTTCCCATAGACTACGGGGTATAAGTGAGTAGTGGTGTGTAAACCTATAGGAGACAGCCAAGTGATCCATATGTCGTCTAGTTTTTCTGAAGTTTTTACCTTTTAACCTCACGTCTTTTAATTGAAATCGATATTGTAAGAGTTAGTGTTGCACTGAAAAAATGTGAGTTTATCATTTTAGCGTACATGCATGGCAGTGGGACCATATTCTTAGGGAGGTGAGCTAGGGGTAGTAAGAATGTAGCATGGCATTTGTATGTTGTGCCACCACCATCCGACGAATTCGGCAGCCTCAACGGAATAAATTGTGTGGGCTGTGGTGGCAGAACAGAATACTAAATTCACCCCGAGCGAGCATAGGAATGCCCCCGTGTATTTCTTAGCGTATTTTATGTAAGTGGAGCTTGAGTAGAGTGGAGTAGGCCTACCCTTAAGATTAGCATAAAAGCTGCTGGCACGATCCAAAATACGAATAATAACAACTAGTTAAAAAGATAGCTTGCTTTTGCATCCAGACCGTGGGTGGGGGTGTGGGGGGTGGGGCAGGAACTCACATTATGGTAGGGTGTGCACATGTAATGTGTTAGACCCCGGTCCGTGTTAAGCATCATCGTCACCCAAAAATGTAATAGTTTGGATAATTTTTCAAATGATCACCCAAAGACCGCTATTTTGGGGAATTTTCCCACAAAGGACAACTCGTTTTAAAAACTTTGGCCAATATCTCACCAAGGACCCCTGTTGAAACATAGCAAATTTGTGCCCTAATAACCCCAATTATTTATGGGCAATGTGGCTCTCTCAACCCCCAAAGAACCCCATTTTTGCATGTTTAATTAGTCACCGAAGCCCTTGGGTTAAATGTGCCATGCGCTCCATTTCATGTGAGCCCCCCGGGTTTTTGAATTGAATGACTCGCTACGAGCTGGGCACATCCTGGTTACCATCCTGGTTGACTGGCTTGCAAAAGCCATATTTTCTCAAAAAAAGTTCACATTGACCCCGGTATCACGATCAAGCTTTGTGCGTGTATATTCAGATTAGTGTCAATGAGGGCTCCAATTCATCCGGATATCCTATAAAGTCTAGGTAGTTACATGACAAAGGACCGTTCAGACTGTTTTCTTGAAAAGTTTTATACAAATTTTATTACAGGTAATGAACAGATTCTACTGAGTACAAAAAACAATCATGTTTGATTCCCTTCGACATTTGCACCGATATCAGGGGAGAGACAGTAGTTGTTATACAACACAACAGGGAATTTGGAGGGTTTAAGCACGAGAAAACTGTCATCAGAATGGGAGTTTGTTAGTCTTTTTGAATGAAATGTGATTGCAAATAGAGGTCAATGGCTATGATTTCATGAAATTTTAACTCGTTTCAGGCACATTGTGTATTATATATGTAGTTAGTATGGAACCTCAACATCAATGCAAGGTAGTTAGTGGTTTCATATAGGCATAGAGAGGTCCATACAAACTACCAAAGGTGTCCAAAGCTTAGATGTAATGGGACATGAAACGATGACATTTGACCAAAGTCCTTATCCCGCTCTATTAAGAAGAAAAAGTGTTGTTTGAAAATTTTTAATTTGAAATATTCTTAAAACTTTAAGGGACACTAAACTCCGTTATAACTGAATTACAGTTGTTAAATGATGTCTTTCAAGTAGCAATAGGAGAGAACACTCCTACCATGCCTAGTTAAAAGTTATAATGGGGTGGGTCCATAATGACCCGGGGGTCATATTAAACCTCTTTAGTTTGTTGTTTTGACTTAAACAATTAGCATGCAGTGTGTCGATAAGTACCCTTTATGATCCTGCTTGAGTTATCCTTAGGTACAGTAATCTTTGTGATGAGTTTTGATCCATCTTTGCACCGTTTCTGATTGAATATTAGGACACCTCTAAAACCCGTACACCTCACAATTTCAGGGCTAACGAAAAAAACCACGCCCTTCCCTCACATCCATTGATTGATGTTTGTTGACACCCTCTTGAACACAATTTGTACTAGCTGCTGAGTAAGTATGTCATATTTGACTCTAATATGCCGCCTTTTGAAGTTGAAGTACTTTGCTAACACCTACCACAAATGCATACCACGTTACTGTTCGATGGGCCCTGAAAACCTATTCCAGGTGATTTTGAGCAAGCTCTTCAAAAACTTTCAAGCTGGATATCTGACCATAAATACCGGATGTAAAAAAAAAAAACATTCTGCAGATCGAGATGACGGAAAAAAAGAGCATTTATTGTCCCTTTGCCAAGCCCTGTGTTGTGAGAAGTATCCCTCCAATACGCCCCCATACGGTTAGACCTATGTTCCTGTATCCGTGATGAAAATAATCTAGGAGGGGGGGGGGGGGGTGGTGTGGAGGGGGTGGGGGTAGGGGTGATTATGTTTGCATTAAAACCAAATGAGTATGCATCACAATCAGAGGGACCGCTGTAATCAAGTAATAGTGTAACCTTATAGGGCGAAGAAAAAAAAACCTGGTTTTACGGGCGCGCGGACCTTCAAAAGTAGGGTTGGTCGTCGGGCGGAAATATTTTTCTTTCCTTTTCTTTTCTGGAGGTCAAAATTGGCTTAAAATAGCCCCAAAATCTGAAAAAAGCAAGGAAAAAAAAATGATGTTTTTCCAAATAAAAATAAATCCTGAAGAAAATTAGCCAAAATTGATTTGGCTCAGCTGATTTTTTGGAAAACTAAAAAAAATCTGCCAATACTAAAACTAAAATTTAGGGTTGGTCGCCTCGTAAAACACGGATTTTTGTGCATAATTGTAATTTTATAGCGTCCCAGGAAACACACAAAAACTTCTCGAAACGTTGCGAACAACCGAGGATGGTTAGCGTTTGGTCACGGCTTGCAAACTTGTGCCAAAAGCATCGTTCTTATAACGGTATCAAGTTATAGAACGTCGTGAACGTCAAACGTTGGACAAGTGTCATAGACTACGCAGGGTGCGCGTGTGACTGAGTGTCTACCACCCATCTGTCATTTGTGTTCTCCATTGAGTGATTAAGGCATCATTTTTTAAACACTGTACCAAATGGCCTCGTCTAAGGTCACAGTTGCTATGGTACCTAGGGACATCTCTCCATGGGGACACTCAGTTCTGGACACTGGAAATTCAGCAGAGGGAGAAGGGAAGTGGAAGGAATTTACATGCTCTCGATGTATTGTGCACGTGTTTTACACAATATGCGAATTTTTAGACCAGTATAAAATAAAAACTCATCCAAAATATCAGGTTTTGGCATTTTAGAACTGGAGGTAGCAGTGAATGCGATCTTATTCGAACTTATAAAACCCAAAATCTGTCATTATGATAAAAAAGAAAAAAAAAAAAAAAAAAAAAAAAAAAAAAAATAAAAAAAAAAAAAAAAAAAAAAAAAAAAAAAAAAAAAATAGTGACTGTATGCGAGTTGTGGACACCACTACACTTGCGTTATGATGCGGTATCTTCATTGCAGGGACTAAATTTACTAATCTAATATTTGTTATGTAATTTATATATATATATTATTATATATATATATAACTCGATAGCGGAGCAGACCGATAGCCCCTTAGAGAGGGCAGGGCTTGAAGAATGAGGAAAATTACTGGGGTAAAAGTGTTAACTAGCAGAGCCGCAGGCCTATAAAGCCGCCTAGCTAACTAAGCTTTGAGCCGCGGCCTATAAATCGCTAGCTGGGGGGGGGGGGGGGGGGGTTAACTGTTTTGCGCCGCAGGCCCTAAATTACGAATTTTTGAATACTTTTAGTGAGCTTTATGATATTAATGAGATTTTTGAATATTTATGAGGTATTTTATGAATATTCATGACTTTGAAAACCTGGATGACCTTTTAAAAGTGAAAAATTGACACTATAGAAAGAAAAAAAAAAATATATATTAAGTTAAAGCGCCGAATGAGGTAGGGGGTTGTATGGAAGGCGCCATTTATTTTGATTTGCTTGCAAAGCAGGCCTATAAAGTCGCTTTAGCGACACTTAGATTGCGCCGCAGGCCTGTAAAGAAACGCTTAGCCAAAATTCGAAGTGAACAAGTTTCCAGGCTGCTGATATTGGAAGAAGATAATATCATTATTTGTCCATATTCCAAACGAATGTATTGGCACAGATGGTAATAATGCGCTACAAGTGACAAAAGTGAAGTGAAGAAGTTCCCCAGGTATGCCACGCTTCGTTGAGTCTGTGTGAAACCCACCTGACCTCTTACCATGGATAGTGGCCTGCCCAACTGATCTCAATATACCCCGCCCCCCCCCCCCCCCCCCACCCCCCCCCCCGCGCCACCCCCCACCCCCCTGTGGATTGGAAAAACTGCGGCTCGTAGTTGAAACAATGATGGCAATGTTGGTCATCCAAACGATGCCCAAGTAGGTGACTTAAGAAGCCGGTCATTTATGAATATTACAAAATTTCCCATTGAAATGTGGAAATGCGACATAACAGACTACAGAATCAAGTCGATTCAGTGAGCTCATTGATTGCGAGTATGGGATGGAATGTCTCTAAAACGGGCAACCGGGAGACAAACTTCTATTAAACAGGTGTCTATGGAATGTGTTCGGGGGGCAGACCAAGATGCCCGCCCGTGCTCCATTCATCTATATACAAGTACTGTTGTGTACAAGGGGGTTGAAACGCATTCAAAACCAGTGACAGTCGTCCGTGCTGGGCGCTGACATTTTGAAATTGCACGGAATAATTATCAGTTGGGTGCTTGTATAAAAACATAATTACAATTCGATAACAAACAATCCGCAAAATATCAGTTGTTGGATGTTGGGTGCTATGGGTGGTTAAATTTTGTCATACACATGGCCACACAACGAATGAAATGACACATCAGTCGTCTTGAATTTAAATAAACCGCCTCAATGAATACATCTTTCACTAAGCGCGCATATGCATTATGGAAAAAAGAGTATCTGAGCACAATGATTCCAGGTACACTATTATTACACTGGCCCCTATAACACAGACATAATTGTATCACTACCGATTGTGGATATGCAACGCGGCACCCACAGTATGTGGAAGAACGAGGAGCCATTGCTTTCTATTGTTGGCACTCTAGGTTTTCTTTGTCGGCAAAACATGCGAGACGCTAGACGATGAATTTCTAAAGATACGTAACGTTTTGCCCTCTCTATAAGGGGGTGAAACGATTTCAAAACCGGTTCGTCGAGTGCCTGGGCGTGACATTTTGGAATATGCACGGAATAATTATCAGTTTGGGTGCTTGTATACCACCCATAATGGCAATTCGATACAAACATTCCGCCAAAATATCAGGTGTGGAGTGGGTGCTTGGGTGGTTAAATTTTTCCTCCCCATGGCCACACAACGATGAAATGGAACATCAGTCGTCTTGATTTAATAACCGCCTCATGAATACATCTTTTCACCTCCTACGCGAGCATTGCATTATGAGGAAAAAAGAGTATATGAGTACAATGATCCAGGTACACTGTTATTATACCTGGCCACCTCTAACACAACATTAATTTGTAGACTACGATTAGGTGGATGCAAAGCGGCACCCACAATATGTGGAAGCGGAGGCAGCCATGCTTTCTATTGTTGATTTACTCTAGGTTTTCTTTGTGGTAGGCCAAAACATGCGAGACGGTGAATTTCAAAATTAAGTAACGTTTTGCCTCTATCATTTTAGAACCTCTTGCTCTATATCTATATAGACCCTTGGTTGTGTAGCCAATCCTTGTATAGAGATCGTGGGGCTGCCGCCACAGTCTGAATGAGTCGCCGAGGTGAAACAACAGGATGTGGTTTTGACTCTACAATATGGCGGAAACAGTGCATACACCTGCTGGTGGCCATATTTCCACAAGATGTTCATTGGTGGACAAGGTGTAATCATTATTTCCAGCCATATTGTTAGGTCAAAAAACCAACTTCCTGATGTTTCAATCGGCGAATCTGACCCGCTATCTATGTGTATGAGCGTCAGTGGAAAACCACGGCGAGTTTGTTAGAAAACCACAGCGAGTAAAGCACACGGCTAATTTGTAAATTTTGCTACCATTTTTGAGAAAGGCGCTAAAAGAATTATAGGTGAATAGGTGAAAAATTTTGGTTAATGATTGAAATTGGCAACAGAGGTTGAAATCAAATCCGTGTTGTGGAAGCGAAAGTATGTCTCCAAAATAGCAAGAATTGATCAACATAAACAGGGGCTCCAACCCCCCAAAACTTCCAAATAAGAATAGCGGGAAAGGAAGAGCGAATCGCATGTTAGAACATAAACAAGATATACCAACACACAATCCGAACGCAAGCAGGTATACCCCGAAAGAAATCAGGCCCGACGCATAGGGCATATCTGCCCCCTACCCCCCCAATTCACAAAACAGCAAAAGATACAACTTTTTGATGATTTTTTGATAAAAAAGGTCAAACATTTTTTTTTGGGGGGGGTAGGTCAATTTACCAAAACAGGTCCACAGTGGCGTACCAGCGGGGGGGCAGGGGCGCGAGCCCCCCCAAACGGAAACCTTGCCCCCCTTCTGCACCCCAAATGAAAACTGACCTTGTGTACAGTTTGTCTATGGAGAAGGGCACCTCAAATTAGCCCCCTTCAAAAAAATGTCTGGCACCCTTCTGCCCCCCCCACAAATGCAAAGGTCTGCGTTACGCCACGGAAGGTCCACTTTTTTTGAGTAAGGCCTGTTCCATTTTTACTATTATGTACTTTGCTTGGGTACCAGGATGATTTATATTTTTTTTCAACGGGGACACGCCAAAAAAAAACCAAACAAAAACAGAGGGTCTGACAGGCATTTTCAGTTTGCACACAAAGTCAATGGTCGGGGGAATGTTTTTCTATCAGGTAAAAAATACAAATTCTCCGTCTCATATTCGGTTGGCAAGATTCCATATGTACCCCTTTTCAAAGTTCTAAATGTAAACACATTATTTTTTATATTTGGCCTTAGGAATTAGGGTGGTGTTTGTGGTATTGACCAGAAATAAAACAGAACGTGTTTCCTCATGTAGAATTTTATAGGAGGGGTACATATGGAATTCTTTCATTTTTTGAAAAACAAATCTTCATTTGCTTTATTAGTCCAATGAAAAGTAATTGTCCACAAGAAAAATAACACAATTTGATTGATGCTTAATCCCAGATAAATATGATTTCGTTTGAAAACAGCCCAAGTGAGGCAAGGCATTCATGGATAGGACAAAAACACATACTGATTTGCACAGTTTCCAACAAAGGCCTCAGGATTCTTAACAATAGAACTATTGCACCGTCAAGGACAATAGGGCCTTATATGGTTTGACATGTAACAGGAGGTTCACTCAATTGTTGTTTCTGACCACGGGATCTTAGCGATTACGCAACATCCAGTGATGTGTAAATTTAGTAAATTGAAACAATGACACCCTTTCTTTTTCGAGTCTTTTTCAATTTACAAAAGCGGTTCCAAAGTTATTCCAGTCAGAAGACTTGCCAAAGTTTGCAGAAATACCTTCAACTTTACAACCAAGACTTGCAAATTGCGAGGAAACAGAAGTGGGACGCGAAGCTTGCCAACGGGGCAAAAACTACAGTCATTTTGTTTAAAAAGCAATCGCTTAGTGAAACAATAAATTGCATGAGGTGTTCAAATACTGTATAATCGTCTAACGAGGGGGGTAACTTAAAATAGATTTAGTCCAAGATATAATCGTAGGCATTTAACTGTACTTTTAAAGACACTATTTTTATTTTTGTTCTTTTTCGCAGAACCTGTCATAAAAACAAGAATAATACAAAAAAAGGGACAAATAGGGGTTGATACGAGAGGAAAGATCAAAATCACAGAAAAGGTAATTACGGTACAAATTAAATACTGACCCTAATTTTTCCATTTTAGGAAGTGTTTCGCCTTCTCGCCAAGGATTTTCGAAAATGTATCCATGTAAGGGATCGGTCGTTATTTACGGCGGGGGGGGGGTGGATTTCAACCTTTTCAGCGAAAAAAAATTGCATCCCTTCTCTTCACACACACACACACACACATATTTATATTTCACGAACGCACACACCATTACAACTCACACTCCCAACACGCCCTGGCTGTTACAAAAAATTGGTACCAAACTCAACTTACCTTTCTCACTCCAAGCCACTCTGAATTGAAAAACTTGGCATCTTTGAAAAAATCTTCAAGCTGATTTTTTTCATTATCGCTTACTCTAACAAGGGACTCCAAAATGAGTTTAGGGTTTCTTTACAAAAAATAGTGAAATTCATAATACAAACAAGCAAAGCTGATCATTAACATAATCCTAAATGCCCGTTTCTCATTAATCAGAAACTCAATTCCCATTTGTTGGTCCGGCCTCCTGGAAATAAACTTGATAAGGCCTCACCAAAAACACCTAGTCCTCAAATTCAAATATGAAACCACTTAATTTGTGATTATAATGGCTGACATCCACTTATTTGGCGTGTACACCTTCTTAAATGGCCCTGACCTCGTTTACCCTTAGTCTTAGTCTATCCTTAGACTTAGAGAACCAGAACTGGCCGATCTAAGGTTTCCTTGCAGAAGTGGGGCTACCTGGAAGCAGATCAGGACACTACATGTGGTTGTGGAACAGCACCACAGACAATGGAACATCTCTTGGTCTGCCCATTGCTGGAGCAACAGTGCACAAACAAGGACCTTGCGGAATTCAGTGAAGCAGCCAGATGTTGCACTCATCTCTGGCTGGATCATATTTGAGAACCACCGTGTTGGACACGATAAGAAGAAGTAGTCTATCCTTGTCCCGCAACGTTATCTGCTGCCCTGTCCTCGTCGATGTTTGTCCTGTTTTATAAGTGTCTCCTCTTAGGTTTTTTCTTTTATCTGTATGTATTTTCTCCTTCCTAAGTTGTTATTGTCCTGAAATTTCATGTTTATTCACATTTCTCATATTTTTTTCTCAAATTTAGTATTGATAAGGGTGGGATCAACGATTAAAGCCCCTTGTTTATTTTGATCTCACCCCATTCAGACAAACAAACACTGTATCTACCTATGGTTATATTACTATTATTATAATAATATATATATTAGGCTATAAATCTTACACTATATAATTATAACCTTATAAGCCTTATCTACTTGTAATATAGGCCCTATGATATCATATTGATATGTATTATGATCTTTGTTCTGGATTAAACTTGAACTTGGAAAAAGGTCTATGTACGTCTGGAATAACTACCTTTGCATATAGTGCACGTGTGAGAGGATTTCTGAACTGTAAAATGGAAATTGATTCATTGTTAATTTTGGTCTGGCAAACCTGAGGGGATTGACCGATGATAAAATAGAAAGTGCCTGTTACGTA
>JAMKCH010055970.1:0-14033 GCA_023653785.1 Ophioderma brevispina
AAATCAGAGAATTTCACCTCTAAGAATCTCAGTAATACCCTTCTCATTTGACAAACACAATCAAGCTCATTCAAGGCCTAGCCTGTGAATTTACTGGGACTAAACATCCGTAGGCAACGACCTTACTGGCCTTATATATTGTGAGCGTTGACTCTGTGACTAAAATTCAGTATCAGCATGAATAATGCAATTTTAAAACAGTGGTAGTTGTATTTTTTTTTATTAATCTAGAGAATAAAAATGGTTAAGTGTGGTCATACACCATCAGCTACGATTATGTCTTGTAGCTCGGGAATTTTTGTATAATTAAGTTCAAAAGTTGCCTCCATTAATTGCATGGACAGCGTTCACTCAATATTGTTTGTTTATTTTAAAAATAATCTCTCCCGGGGGGGGGCAGTTGTATTCAAGGTGTTTCTCGATATGATGCGTGAAATGGCTTCTTGAAATGCACCATAAGTTGGTAGATATTCTGTTAATTATAAAAAAAACATACCCTAAACAAGCATTTTTGTCGTTTGCTCCCATAAAACAAATCTTTTTGTCAATTTTGGCTACCTTAAATAAGTACGCATGCATTGCGTTGGATTAATATACCCTTATTATTTGGCTTTGCTCGTGTTGCTTTACTCCAAATTACAATATTTTGATGATTGGATCTCGAGTACATCCCAATTTCGGGGTTACGAAAAACATACCCTTTTTTCCATATTTGCTGTTTTGACACCCTAATAATGTACATCGCGACATCGCTGTGGAAAAAAGAGGGACCCTTTTATGCGTTTTCTGTCACGCATCATATCCACCTTTGAATACAAGTGCCCCCGGATGAATAGTAACTAAATATAGCATTATTATATTGTGGCCAAGGCAATAGCGTAAAGGCAACCTACAGTGATTTACAAACCCTTGAGCACAACCGCAGTGAGCCTTGTTACAGCGTGTTGATTGGTTAAGTGAAATTTTAGGCATAGGAAATGTTTCCGGTCGTTGTTGAGAACATGTCTCAAAAAGTACAGTTATAGTATCTCGAATTGGTCATTACATGATATAACATGATATACCCTTTGATAACCAATCAAAATAGGCCATCTAAATATCTCTCATGCAACTTATGCATTCTTAACAGTTAGTCTGTGAATGTGATGGTAGCCCTTCCAAAATCGCTGGTAGATCCATGGCGTTAAAATTTCAATTTCATGTATCCTACACAAATTGTGGTTTACAGCTAAATTTGTCCATTTGTATTCCAGGTCATTTCAACAATTAAACTCAAATACATGTGGTATGGAACTTTATCAGGCAGCTAGCAGGGGGCCGGGTGTGCAGGGGGTGCGGTACGCACCCCCCCCCCCCCAATTCACAAACAAGGGTCAAAAGGTCAACTTTTTGCTGAATTGGTGGAGAAAAAGGTCGTAAAATTCAAGAAAAAATTGCCAAGAAAGTCCAATCTTTGGTGATGAATGTTACAAGGTTCCAAAAAATGGATGACCGTTTTTTTTTGTTAAGGGGTTTAGGTCCACTTTTAACCCAAAAGGGTCCACTTTTTCGAGATTTCTCTCGCACACCCCAAAATAGAATCCTGCATACGGCCCGCTTTTTATCTCAAAGCAGTTCCATATGCCCACTCCTCCTCAAAGAACCATTCAGGAATAAACTTGGTGAATGCATGTCCATTTCTGTTTGCAGCATTAGATGTCTTCACAAATGACCTCAAATTGTTCATCGATGACTTCAAACTCCTGAACACCCACCTACCTGAACACCCACCTGCCCATTTTTAACAACTTTGGGAACAACCCATCAATTTTCTGTGGAACCACTTTAACTGTTTGTCAATTACATCAATGACACCCCCCCCCCCCAAACCCTTTGATTCTAATTCTTGAAACCCTTATGTACCCAGCCCATCAATTATCAGTAAATAAAATTGAAAAAAATGCATGCAAAATATACTGTACAGCCGGAAAATTAAAGATCAAAATGACCCTTAAATGACCCTTTGACCTGCAAATTCGTGAAATTTCTATGCACCCGGCCCAGTGATGTGCAAATTGTCATGGACAGTGCAGTAAATACTGCAGAAAAAAAATATTTGAAGGTCACCCAGTTTTTGTGGCTTAGTGGTTAAAAGCATTGATATTGTAAATTTGAAGGAACCAGTCTGGCACCGCCAGAATACACTCCTGTTTATACTTTGTCACTCTGCCTGCAAAGCATAAAAACTTGGACATGAAACTTTGCTTTCTTTTCTTCTGCCTTGTTGTCCACCAGCGAAATCACCTCATCAGATGTTAACTATGACTAGCTGACCGTAATATATGTAAGATGTGGTGTTGTGTGTTGTGTGTGTGTGTGTGTGTTTGTGCTTGCGTGCATGTGTGTATGTGTGGGTAATTGTCTGGCAAGGGGCTTAACTTTTTTGCCTCTACTTTGGTCACTCAGCATTAAAGGCAATTTAGCCATTTTTTGAAAGTGCCCCCCCCAATTTTCAAAATTTGATATTTTTGCCAGCTCTATGTTGTCTAGAAAACTACACCTGCTGCGAACGAGAATGGCGAAAAATGCGTATTTATCATAAAATTAGCGATTTGTTTTTTTTGAATTCTAATCGGGATCCTAATGTGTACTTAACGCAGAGCTTAATGGCCCCTAAAAGTTGTTTATGTCCGTCCATGAGGAAATAGTGCCACCTCAAGAAAATGACCTCTAACTTAACTTGACTTGCCTGAACCAATAAAACAACTATAGATGAGCGCAGATACAGTACAATGGCACTATTTCCCGTGCTATTCATATTGGGAAGTCCGTCCAGCAGCCGTCGAATTAATGACTTTTTGGAAAAAAATTGAGGGCGCTCTTCAAAAAAATGTGCTAATATTGACTTTAAGATAATTAAAAATCTTTCTTACTTTAATCCTCTGGCTCTTCCGATCTTGACCCCTGTACATATGAAATTGACCCTTTTTTATTTTTTTTTCTGTTTTAGCCTGTAACTCTAAATCAGATACAAACTACTATAGTAGATCACCCCCTCGTCCCCTCTAGTACTTTTCAGACGGTATGGCATTGAATGAGGGGCTGTGCACATTGTGCAGTGTGTTGAAATTAAAATTTCCACGCTAAATCTATTGAAACAATCGAGCCGATAGCAAAGAAAAATCAATTCTATGCGCATAAAGCCATTCAAGTCACGTGCATTAACTCTCAAACATTCTGACCTAATGGTATTTGCTTCAGTGGTATTCAATGTAACAGTGGAGTTGAATGTTACGCGTTTGAGCGCCCGTGGTTTGTATAAAGGAACACGAAATTCCGTTGCACCTCTCTTTGTAAATGATGTCACATGAAAGGACCCGAATTATCTTAGTGCGTGTATGACACAGTGAACTCGGCCACATATTTCTTTTACTGCCTCCTCTCCCATCTACTCGACGCTGTTCCCAAAACTTTTCCTCTGGTGACAAACGGAGGGTTGAATATCAATCTACTATAGTAGGCCTATACCTTTTTTGAATTCTTATGTTAGACAACTACAGTGGTATACCTTTCAACTTGATTGAATTTAAAACCCCTGCCTTTGTCTAGCCCTCGTTCTTAAGGCACCATTTGAAGCGCTTAAAATCATGTTCCAGGGGTCCGCAGTCAGGATCAGGCCCGTACGCAGGGGGGGGGGGGGTGGTCGGGGGTGCGGGGGGGGCGGCGCACCCCCCGCCCCCCCAAATTTTGACAAAAGGGAAAAGGTCCACTGTTTTGCTGAATTTTTTTGATAAAAGGTTCACATTAAAGAAATTTTGACAAAAAGTCCACTTTTTGTGATTAATTTCAAAAAGTCCAAAAGAGGATGTTTTTAAAGGGATTAAGGTCCACCTTTATTAGCAAAAATGGTCCACTTTTTTTTAAAAAAAAAGGTCCACTTTTTCACAGTCCCCCATCCCTCCCCCGCACCCCCCCCCCCAAAAAATAAATCCCTGCGTGTCTACTCTCATCCATTCGTTAGGTCCCTTTCCGTTGGTTAGGCAAGTCAAATAGAGGTCATTTCTCGTGAAGCGGGCACTCTATTTTCACAATGGACATGATGACTGACAGAATTGGCGTTTCCAGTTGCCGCCGTACATTACGTAGTGGTGTCCTGATTCCCACAATGGCGTCTTTGAGGAAAATATGCACTTTGAGCATTTACCATTCTCATGTATAGGTAACTAGACAATTACCAACAGTGTCCAAAATGTTCAATTTTGAAATTGGGGAGAAGGGGGGTGGGGCGTTCTTCAAAAATGTTCTGTTATTGCTTTAAGTTATGAAAGGGCCAGGGTGGTTTTTGCAGATGGTTCACACCCTCGACTATTTGTTCATAGTTTGGAAACATCTAAAACACTGGCCTAAGACTAGTTTTAGTTTGGACCATCATTTGAATGTCCCTTTATCAATGCATTCCAAATATGTTTCCATAACAGTCTTTGTGAGAGCACATGGTCCAGAGGAAAAGCGCCAGGGGACTTGGTTACCATCATGCAGCACTGTTAAAATCGCAGATTCAAGTCCCACTGTGGTCAACGTAATTGTGTGGTCACTGGCAATATACTTAATTTGAATATGCCGTCGTCGACCCAAGCGAAATCTTGGGGAGGGTAATATTCCTTGAGCTAAGCATGGATATTACAATGTAAGTTACGATAGGAATGTGCGCTTTTTAATGCATGTCCTTTGAGCAGGGAGTGCGAGTCAAAACAACCCTACACCTCAGGAAAGATTTTTTCTCAAAGTTAATGTTATTTTGTCTTAATATTTGGCTTACTTTGGTTGTTTACAATTACCAACTGGGACAAACAGCATAGCAGAAGATTTTTATTTAATTTGGTGTCTTTTCCGAGCTTTTTGGGTTCATCGAAACTACTTTTCATTTTTCGGTATGCCTCCCTCCACCCTTGCCTTTTTTTGTGTATTGTTTTGTGGTTTTTTTCCGCTTTTTAGCCATACAATGCGGAGAGTATAACAAAACAACTAACACCGACGGACGTATACCATAACATATTATAGCAAAGGCAATTCACCATGCAATTTCAGATGGTATCAATTTCTTCACGACAAAAACACTCATTTGAATAAATGGTCTATTGTGGTAACATAATTATTAGTAAAATATCTCAACAAATTAAATTACCATTGTTCAACATAAAGATGAGAGATCAGTTACTGAAAATCACTCCATATCAATGTTTCAGTTCTTGAACATAATAACTGCTCAGAGATTTTTGTTTTCATTTTAGTTAATATTTTGCAAAAAACAGTAAACCCAATGTCCTAAATTGCGAGAAGAACTAAACTGAAGTTTTCTGTAAATCAATTACACCGAGAAAATTCAATAGCGCACTGTTTTTTTCAGCGGAATACAAATTTTTATGGTTTCACTTTGGCTCCCAAGTTTCGTTTTAGTTTAAAAAAATAAAACCATGAAATCTTGCAAATCAAGGTAAACTGTGGTCTTAACACAGCTATCTTGACTTTCTTTCTTTTTTGTCGGAAATTGGACATTTTTTCACTCAGCAATTCTTTCTTTTGTAATCTCTGGCTGGGGTTATTATTTTATAATCCTTCATTATTCCCTCACCGCCCCCCCACCTTCTATTGTTCAACAATAATTGTGTGCTAAATTTTTTTACGCTCAAATCACTGCTGAAGACAATGTTACTCATGTAAACGATTGGGGCCAAAAAAAATCTTTGTTGCCTCAAAATCGGCAACAGTGATTTAAGTCTCTCATCAAATTAGGCATAATTTTCGATTTCTATTTCTTCCTTCCAAAGTCCAAATGACACCAAATACACATTTTCTGAAAACCTGTTGTTATCCCTCTTTATAAGCCAAGCAAAATATTTGAGGCAAAAATAATTCATAGCTATTTTAATTATAATTTTTTCTCATGTAAAGGTTTTTTTATTGAAAGATTGTTGACAATTTGAGGGCACTCTTCAAAAAAATGTGCTAATATTGCTTTAAGAGAATTAAAAATATTTCTTACTTTAATCCTATGAGCTTCACTACTTGACCCCTGTACATATGAAATTGACCCTTTTTTATTTTTTTTCTGTTTTAGCCTGTAACTCTAAATCAGTACAAACTACTAGTATACCTTTTTGGAATTCTTATGGTTAGACAAATAAAGTGGTATACCTTTCAACATGATTGAATTTTAACCCCTGCCTTTGTCTAGCCCTCTTCTTAAGGCACCATTTGCAGCGCTAAAGAATCATGTTCCAGGGGTCCCAGTCAGGATCAGGCCCGTACGCAGGGGGGGGGCCCTCACAAATTTGACAAAAGGGGAAAAAGGTCAGAAGATTTTTATTTGGTGTCTTTCAGACTTTGGGTTCCGAAACTATGTCAATTTTGCGGAGAGACCTAAAAATTCAGTTTGGCCTATTTTAGCCATACAATGCGGAGAGACTAACACCGACGGACGTATACCATAACATATTATAGCAAAGGCAATTCACACATGCAATTTCAGATGGTATCAATTTCTTCACGACAAAAACATCAATTTGAATAAAATGGTCTATTGTGTAACATAATTATTAGTAAAATATCTTCAACAAAATTACCATTGTTCAATCATAAAGAGTCAGTTACTGAAAATCACTCCATATCAATGTTTCAGTTCATGAACATAATGAAACTGCTCAGAGATTTTTGTTTTACATCTCTTAGGTAATTATTTTGCAAAAATACAGTATACCCAATGTCCATAAATTGCGAGAAGAACTAAAGCTGAAGTTTTCTGTAAATAAATTAAAACCTAGAAATTCAATATCGCACTGTTTTTTCAAGCGGAATACAAAACATTTTATGGTTTCACTTTGGCTCCCAAGTTTCGTTGTAGGTTAAAACCATGAAATCTTGCTGAAACAAAGTAAACTGTGGTCTTACACCAGCTATCTTGACTTTCTTTTTTTCGGAAATTGGACATTATTTCACTCAGCATTTTCTTTTGTAATCTCCGGGGTATTATTTTTATAATCCTTCAATTATTCCCCCACCTTCTATTGTTTAACAATAATTTGGTGTTAAATGTTTTTACTCAAATCACTGCTGAAGACCATGTTACTCTATGTAAACGATGCATCTTTGTTTGCCTCAAAATCGGCCAAACAGGATTTTAAGTCTCTCATCAAAATAGGCATAATTTCTTCCTCCAAAGTCCAAATGACACCAAATAAACATTTTCTGAAAACCTGTTTATCCCTCTTTATACCAAGCAAATATTTGAGCAAAAATAATTCATAGCTATTTTAATTATATTTTATTCTCAATGTAGGTTTTTTATTGAAGCGAAATAATTGTGACAATTTCTCGAAGGCAACATTAAAATGATAATTGGCAACAGTGCTTTGAGCCTGTTTACAGGGATTAAGCACTATATAAAAACTGGTATACATTATTAACATCATTTTAAAAATTCTGATCTCTGAGTGACTACAATGGCCTATGGGCAGTGGGGTAACCAGGCCATTGCAAATGGGGTGCTGAAGCACTATGAGCTAGTAAAAGCTCAATTCCCTTGGCACAGTTCAGTAGCTTTCATTCACCAATGTATTTAGAAAATAGACCCCCTGGTTTTTGGGTATGATATATGATACCCAGATCACACAAGGTCAGTACATCCCACTGAACTGTGTCCTTGGTGGATGAGCATATTGTAACTCATAGTGACGGGTGCCTAGGAAATCTGAGGGAGCAAATTTGTGTCCTCCTCCATAGACACTGTACAAATGGTCAGTTCATTTGGAGAGCAAGCAGAGCCAGGGTAAAGGATTCTGAGCAGGAAGTAATCCCTATGTGCCATTCTGCTTGCAGCAGATCACACAAAAGCAAAACTCTATAACTGGTCCAAAGTTCACTGTGTAATGTGGAAGTCATTCAAGCAAATGACTTTCATTACAGGAACTTACAACAACAAAACGCTGACAATATTAAGCAGCACACATTATCTCTACACACACATTTCAAGTTTCGATTTGTGTAAAAAATATTACAATTACCTATAACCTTTTTTTCTGGATATGTACACCATTCAGTCACCAATGGGTGATTTGATGTATTGCCTTGAATGTGTGAATTCCGATTCTTAAACCATTTAAAGAGACACAAGGACATTTCCAAGAAAGTGCACCCCCCATTTTTTTCTAAACTATTTTTTCTATTTGGAATAATTTCTAATGTATCAAATCACACCTGAAGTGAATATGTTGAAAATGCTGCCTTTATGTAATACAAAGATGATTTAGTGTTTGCTGTTGTACATGACAGAATGCTTCTCTATAGAGATGATTAAGACAGCAGAAATGTCCAAAACCATTTTGCATAACTGTAGTATCACGATATCTGTCTTGTGGCTGACCTGAGGCCTGAAATATTTTAGTTGGTGTTTGTGGTTGTTTGATCTTTCATTTCAACAATATTATCTTTGAAAAGGTTCATCAGGTTTGTTGTAATTCAATTATATTTAAGATAATATTCATTGTAACAAAACCAAAAATTCACTCACTTGATTGACATTTTCACCTGTCCTGATCAACAAGCATCTTTAGAATAGCTCAGAATGATGGATGATCCTTTTTCTTGACTATATTTTAATCCCACCAATTGAGGACTCACTAACAGACTGGGATGGATTCTTTGATACTTCCTGCAATACGTGGATCCTGGGTTTCCTACCGGAAATCATTTTTACTGAAATTCCTATCCCACAATGCACCAACGATGTACGAGTAGATATGCATCACTCCATGCACGCTCGCGGTTTAGTGTGCCTCCTTTAAACTACGCGCACATTTTGTGGCGCAAAAATTACAAGGCAATCAAAGAGTACTCATTACTGGTAAAATTTATGTACAGCAAACGTTTTTCGCACAGTTATGACAGAAAAATGACCGTATGACACAAAACACCATAGAACATGCGCTATTTATTTTATCTACTCGTACATCGTTGGTGCACTGTGGGATAGGAATTTCGGTAAAAAATGATTTCCGGTAGGAAACCCAGGATCCACGTATTGTGTCACTCTCCTTGTGCAGAATTTTGGCATTTTCTCCATCTTTTAGTGAGCCCTCTATTGGTAGGATTAAACCAGTCAAGAAGAAGGATTATCCATCACTCTGAGGATGCCTGTCTCATGTCGATCAGTACAGACAAAATTGTCAATCAAGTGAGTCTAATTTTTATTTTGTTACAACTGATATTTTTGTAATTGAATATTTTATTGTTTTTCCATATGAAGAAGTTCTTTTCAAGCACCAAAGAGGTAAAAAAGGGTTTATGACAGAACAACTAAAGACTATACTATCATCATGCTATACTTTGATTACCACCAAATAGGCGGGCCCCATAACAGCGCGAACTGATATGGAATATTATTGGTGCAAGCCAATGCAAGAGATGCAGTGCGTATATTTTACGAGGCGACCGCAATTCTGAGGAAACGCTCAAGTGTATTTGGTTTACTTTTATGCGCGGAACGATAATAACCAGATAATTCCCGCCTATTGATGGGAATCAAAGTAAAGAGTGTCTAAATTGTCTCATGTCTCTCTCTCTGAAGATTGCGGCAATTTGAAAGATCTGATATGGTCTCAAAGACTACATACATACATAGCTAAAAACAACATACTTCAAAATGAAATCCATACAAAAAATTGCTCAACGAGATTACATTATACCTTTCAAATCCATTCTGTATCGTGTGCATTATTCTGTTAATGGACTAAAGCACATGATTACAGAGTAGGGCAAAGGATATAATGCAAGAAATTTCTAAAATATTTTTTCTGCATTTTTGCAGAATCATTAAAGGCACTATCAGTGATTTGCTAAATCAGAAAATCGAAAAAATCATCAAAAATCAAATTTTTGCATGTCTGTAACAAGTATACTAATATACCATGCAAATAATAGGACCAGAAGCAACAGAATTAGGACAAAATCGGATATTTTAGTCATTAGTGTCAATACGGACACTTATGACAATTCTTCAGTCTTATCCTTCATTTTTAAGCTATTCCTGCTAGTTTCAAAGATTTTTACTCTTTCGGATAAATCACTGATAATGTCTTTAAGCATTAACACAATAGCTAACTTTTCAGTCATGTTGTAAGTGTATGTCTTAAAAGGGCAATCCCCAAAGATTGACCCAATTTCTTCATTTTTAATAGGAAAATATTTTCGAAATTTCACAGTTCTTTCAACAACTCACCGTATCTCCTTGTACTATTAGTTATTAGGTGAGTTTTGAGGTGATACGGATTATATCTAGTCGAGGAGTCTGTATCGGGCGAGGGCGCAGCCCGAGCCCAGATAAAGAATCCGCGACTAGATATAATCCGTATCACCTCAAAACTCACCTAATAACGATTTCATCATACCCAAGCAGAACAAAATAAGCACAAACATATGGCCTAAAGAAAATTATAAGGGTGATTCACAAAACAAACAATATTATACGGTAAATTGACTGTAGACATTGTTTTAAATGAGTGCAAGGGTGACAAATTTTCAGCGACAAGAATCTTTGAAAATAAAAGCCCTAAAAATCATCTTTTTCTGATTCACAAACAAAATTATTGATCTATTTTAAAGTCTTTTAGTATATGTGAGAGCGATTATGATGAAATCTTGTTCCAACTCGGTTCAACATTGCTAAAAATCGCCAAATTAGAGCAGTGACTAATGAACGCCGAATTTTCGGATTTTGATTTTTGTTGTCATGATGCATGGTCACGCATGCGCAGTTCCTAACGGACATGATACGGACGTTGAGACGCGCTCCGAGGGGGTGATACAGGATATATCTAGTCAGTAAATTGAGGCGATTATCCAATGAAAATCGAGGGATCTACATGATGGTATGATAAAGGAGTGTACTGTTGTTGATTCGTTATCAACCCCCAGGTGATATGCAAAATAACGCGTCACGTCCGGCGCAGTGTTCGTCACGTTTAGAACTCTGAGTACACGCAAGGACACCAGGTGCAAACTGCAAAGCAAAAAACAAACCAAAACTATCGTTTTGCTTTAAATTTTGCTAAAATATTACTAGGAAAAGATTTCTGTCGAACTGGGAACATTTTAGTGTTAAAAGCGAAAATAATTATGTTCCTCTATATACGATATTAATGAGTTTTCATAAGGATTTTCATTGTTGAAAGGGACTCTGTACATGTTGAATCCCTAAATCACTTGATAGAATCAAAGACCAGGGTCAAAGCCCAATACAAGTGTGGATGCACGATAGATTAATAGTGTGACGGCAAATGGGTTCCTTTTTGTGACACTCTTTTCTGTCGGGGAAAATAGTGATTTTGATAATATAGGGTTCGTAGGAAACCCTATACAGGGGAAACACTGCAAATGAGGACAGATGGAACTTCTTAGACTGTATTCTGAACGGAGTCTAACTTTAGACATGGGTTTAAACCAGGGTTACCTCCTACATGAGTGGACCCCTTTTCCTTCAAAATACTGTGGAAAGTTAAATGCAACATTTAGAAAATTCCTCCATTGACGGTCCAACAATGAGGAATTTTCTTACCTGTACAGCACATTTTAGAGTATGGTGGAAAGAAATAAAGACCCACCTCATGTAGCAACTAGCGCGTAGTGTTTAACCCCAGATCTAAAGTTAGACTCCCTTTCAGAATCCAGCCTTAAACTTTAACTAAAACATGAGACTTTTCCCAGCAAATGAAGTATTAACAAAACCAGCTCCAAGCTTTAACACACCAAATTTCAATCTGCGTGTTCTCAGGCAAAAGTAGTTTTATTCTTTTATACTTCAAACTGGCATTTGAAAACAAAACCTCACTGTAATGGAAAACAATTAATTGGGAAACAAACCATTAATTGAAGGGATATTAACGTCCAAGTCATTACAGCAAACAAGTATTTAATTGTGACGGTGCCATGCCTTCTATGCATGACATAGTGGTAAATTGAATAGCACACTCGTCAATCCATGCAATCCTCCGCCTCCTATTGCCATGGTAGCTCGGCTACTTGCAAAACATAGAAATTCTTGGTGGGCTCCATGTGGTGATCCATCTAACACAGAACTTTCCAAGTAGACATTGAAATGACAAAAAATTTGATAGCTAATTTCCAGAATTCAAAAATCTAAAAAAAGATTTGTAACATTTATTGAACAAATCAAAATAAAAGTGCGGGGGGATTGACCTCACATTTACAACAATACTGATGTTAGAGGCCTTGACGAAATGATTACGACATAAATGTATGAAAATAAAGTTAATTTTATATCAACTGTGTGACTATAATTGGACCAAAGACGAAATTCTTTTAAACAAATGCAATTTCAGTTGTTAGTGGGATTGAAAAACAAACTGAAAGGGGGTGACCGAAGTCTACAAATTTTTCATCTTGAAAGAATGGCCTTCACCCCAAAAAAACCCCAAATCGTAAAGTTACGCGCAATTTTCAACCCTTTTTTGAAGTGAGAGCTAAGAATGTGATTTGTAATCCCCATAGAGGACTGTGTAAAAATATTTCGCGACCAAATGGGGCACATTTTCGCTTCATAACATCCATACCAAATATCCTTAAGATCCAAGATTTCACAGGATAAATGAGAAAAATACAGCAAGTAAACTTGCCGCGGTTCCCTCGCAAGAGGTTAATACGGACTTCAGCTTTTCAAAGAAGACCTAAAATGAAAACACAAACTGGAAACATGACCTCATAGACCTTTGTCCATGACCTGTGCATCATCACATATAGGAACCCCTATTGCACCTTAACTCCAAGTTTGGTTGAAATCGAACTTCAAAGGAGACGCGAAAAACGAAAACCTAACCACAAAACTGGAACACACAGACATACCTATGGAACATGTGCACCCTAATAATATCCCCCTTTGCTTTTCAAGCCGGGGGATATAATACCAGGTAAGAAATATTGAGTGCCTATTCTATACGAAATCAATACACATGACACAATTATAAAGCACAAAATTTGTGCGAATTGATAGACCGTGCTTATGTTTAGGTTAACCTTTTGGACCCTGTCGGCAGATACACAGACAGATACATGTACACTACCACTGACAATCCTATGTGCCACTGCATACGACCCACAAAATGATGTATCACTGAAATATGAGGATTGCAAAAAGAATTATATGGCAAAATTTGGGTAAAAAAAATTTCCACAATTTCCCTAGCAAAAGGCTATCGAGCCTAAAAGGTTCATCATATACACTGCAAAGTGCGTTGCGGTAAGTTGCAGTGCTCGAATACGGTCTGTGTCCAGTATACTGCATTGCCGGTACTGCAAACAAGTTAAATTATTGTAACTGCAGCTGCAGCAGGTGCCGTTGAGGTGCTGGCAGCAAGTGATCGGATATACGGCACTGCACTGCACAGTGCAGCGAGGTATGAACGACCTGTATAGTAACAGCATTTCCGGGAATCTCTCCATTCCCTTATTACTATTCTCTGTAACATAGTTGTATGTGCCTGCAATTTCAAACCTTGCACAGAAAATGAAAACACTTTGTGCTCAAGAACAAATTTTAAAGAGAAGTCAAAATGGCAAAGGATTTTGCCCTGGTTTAAATTGTCTAGATGGAGTGGACTGTGACGTCAACGGCAACGAATATGAGGCAACGAATAAAGCCACTGCCCGGGTATGCGTGAGCATATGCCAGGGCTTGGCTTTTACAAAATTCACACTCAATAAGGCGTGATAGCTATTGAATGCTGTAACGTATGGAATATTCTGCACACCCTCTAAACTGTCAGTAGGACCAGGTGACTAACTTGTGTTTGTAAACATTGCTGTCACTCATCTATATGTTTTTACATTATGTTATATATTTATGTTCGAAAAAATCGATGATTAAAACGAGAGGAAAAGATGTGACTTTTTTAAGCATTTTTTATGACTTGAAATCAGCCCCTGGTGAATTGGGCAGATATTGGGCGCTGTTTATGACGACGTCACGGTGGTTTCTCATTCTCACC
>JAMKCH010055971.1:0-20801 GCA_023653785.1 Ophioderma brevispina
TTCTTCTATTTCTGCGCATTCCCCCTCATTCATCCCTTCCCCCTGCGCACTTAATGGCCCTGTAAACTTCTACAAATGCAAAGAAATAACAAACTCTTAAAATTTTTTGGCCATTTTTGGTTAAAATTAATTATGGTTATTAGGCCAATTTAAGAGCATTAATTAGGCTCATTTTGTTCATAATTATGTTTTGTTGTATTCTCCTAGAAAAATTCCTGAAATTTTCATAGTGTTGCATTGTGATTTTCAAAAACATGCAAATTTGTTCATTTTTTTGGTCAAATATGTTAATAGAGTAAAGTAGGTTCTCGAATAGACTCTGTTGCTGCAAAATTCTGTATATGAGTGTATTAAAGAGAAATCCTGGCAAAGTTGCAGAATGATAGTGGTCGTTTTTTTCTTACGTCCATCTATAGAAGAATGTTATTTTGCTTTTCTTGAAAACATAAAATTTTAAAAAACTTTCCTCAAAAATTATTCAAATTATTGGTACAATGGAGAGATAAATCCTTGTAATGTTATGACACTCTCTAAATGTAAAATAGTGAATTTCCACTCTTTTGAATGACTACGGGCACACTCCAAAGAGAGTGAAATTTCATACTTAAAAAGAACACTTTTGGGTCAAATTTGATCTTGATAATTGACAAATGATATCATTTTAATCATGTTGTTAATTATCAAGAGTAAATTTGACCCCAAAAAGTATTCTTTGAAGCTGTGAATTCAACTCTTTTAGAGTGATCCCTGTATTCCTCCCAAAAGAGTGAATTCACTCTTTTTGGCATTTAGAGCAGTAAATCTGTAGGTCATATATAAGGAACATAACCTAAAAAAATCAAGTGTATCCCTTTTATGTTTGAATTCGACAGATTTTTGTGTTGCAAGAGGACACTACCATGGTGCCAGGCAAATAAAGAAATAAGACTTGACCTTTGACACTTGGCCTCCAAATGACTGTTATGTACGATTACAAAAATTTGAATAAGTTTGCAACGGAATGTCCGATTTCAAAAATTCGAAGTGCTCTGAGTTGCTGAAGAGTCTCTCTTTCACATACAATGCATTTTAAACCCACGGATGCAGACACTTATTTTCACCCGAACTGCCTAATATCAGTGACCAATTGACTTCAAATTGACTCATTTTTATGTAATTGAAGGTGTTTCTAGAAACCTTTATTTTTTATGAATTTTTATGACATATTGTGGTCCTGCGCTGCCAATACTATACAGAGAGTTTTTACTACGTTTTTGGCTTCCTCATATTACAGCTCAATATTGGTAATATACCAATATATTAGTAATTAATTTACTTCAAATTGACGTAGGAACTACTTTTGGGTCAATTCATATGTTTCTAGAAAATGTTATTCTATCTGAATTTATACCACGCATTGAGCTCATGTGCTTTCCACATATACTGTATTCAATATATGGGGATTTTATTACGTATTGGACGTCCACAGTTCCAAGGTGATTTGCCAATATACCGGTGTGAAGCAACTATAGTCCGACGGGAGCTATAGTCCGGGCTCCATAGACGATAACGGAATAAAGCGTGAAGCTAATATTGCGTAAAGAGTCAACTGAATTGAGTGGCCTATTCCTTACCGTTGTAGCCAGACTGTGAGTACGCCGGACTATAATTACTTCTACACCGGGTTAGTCTCTAGGTCAATGAACTGTGATGGTTATAGAGGGTCTCCTTCTCTCCTTTGCAAAAAAAAAACTGAGTTTGCCTAGCACACATATACAACACCGGCGACAGCGCCCAACACTGCATCATCCACATCGTATCACAATCCTTAAAATATTACATTCCTTATGATTTTCTTCTTCTGAATAGGCTCCCAGGCCATATACCTACTCAAGAAATGATATTACTTTTGACATGTTTGAGGTAAGCACGTGTAACCAAGAGTTCTTTACTTTTAGTTCATTTTTTATTTAGAAATCAAAGTATAAAAGAAAAGGGATGCTGAGGTGACCAAACAGCAGAGATATTACAAAGTCTTAGGACGCCCCTACTTGAAAATACATATAGTGGGTCAAGAGAACAGAAGCATTGCTGGGTCACAATACATCCTTATGACTAGTGAAACGTATTTCATCTTTCACGTCACGCCACCAAACAACAAGGAACCTATATGTGACGGTACAGATATGAAGGTCAGAGGTCACTTAGAGGTCACTTCGGATGTATTCTATATTGATTCATTTGGGCGAGATGCAGTATTAATATTGAGTAAGGCTTGGGTGCCACTTTTGGGTCCACTTTTTGGTGAGAAAATGTTCAAAAAGGACCATTTCATGGGGGTTAGGTCCACTTTTACCCAAAAAAGTCCACTTTTTTCGAAAAAAAGGTCCACTTTTTCAAAAGTACCCCCCCAAAAAAAATAATAAATCCTGCGTACGGCCCTGCTTATATAGTACTAGAATAATGTAAATTGTTACCACACACTGTTAAAAATGTTCATTAAAATAACAGCGTTTTTACTGGCAGCTGGACTCACAACAGTTAAAATCACGTTTTTTTACAGTCATTTGTACGTTTCGAGTCCCTTTTTACAGTTATTTGCACGTTTGAGTCCCGGCTAACAGTCAAAACGCCGTTATTTTAAGATCATTTTTAACAGTGCACCTTCACAGTATCAAATTTTAACATGTTTTCTTTCGCAATTTCCACTGTTTTTTTAGAATCAATTGATGTTTTGAGCAGCAAGCTAACATGAGCTGAATGGTATAGTATTTAATTCTGTTTTTTTTTTCATTAAACAGTATATTTTTCATTGTTGTCCTGAAATTTCAGCCTCTTTCTAAAAATATAGAGCAAAACTGCCGCTTTTATGGTTAATTATAAATACTAGTACAGTAAGGGGCATTCCTGTAACGCGTTTATCATCAAATACGCACGTACTTGCTTACCACAAAACTTGATTGTGTACGCAGGACACGGTAAGCCTAAATCAGAACAGGCATCTTTTAATCAGAAGTTTGAAAGTCTCAATTATTATGATAAAACCGGAACAAAAAATATCAACGGTGACAAAGTTTTGATAACTAATTTGGATTATTTATACCATTGACTACATTCTGCGTAAATTTTATGAATTTTCATTGCGAGCAAATATAATTTTTGTCTTAAATATTCTAGTTTTATACGTCTTTCTATGAAAAAATGGGCATATAGAGGGCGCTATAACATACAAATCATGACCTTTGTCGCCCTATAATATGGCAAGATTCCCGCAATAGATTTTTCTGATTTTCGCAGAGGTAATAGCTCTTGCATGTCTCTACTTAAATCAGTTGTCAAAATTATCTCCACTGCTTTAAATTGTTTTAAAAATAAATGTCAATTTGCATGCGGTGCTCCTAACGCTACAAGATGACAAGGAGGCAAGGAATTTTCTCTCAATTGTTTTGATATCTTCCAAAATATATTATTAAAATGACTTCATTTGATAAGTGACTATTTGATGGTGACAAAAAGACCTAAACTTAATTGAATGTTTCGCTCTTGTAAGGCATTCAGAAGTAATTCTTCCTCACACACCAAAATATCTTAATTTACGATTAGGAGAAAACAATCAGAAAACTGTAATCAGTTGATAACCAGGATACACCATTATTTAATTATACTTTTGTCGATTAATTTATGTTTCACTGAATTAAGTTGATAAGATTCTTTCGTTTTTTTGTTTTGTTTTTTTGTTTCAGGACTGACTGGCTGCATGGTTTCTCTGGATTATTCTTACTAATTTGTTGCATCTAATTCCAATATAACATAATATTTGTATTATAGAGATTATACTATATAGTTATCTCCTTAGCTAAAGAGACATGTTTTTTATTTAAAAAAAATAGCCTTTGTTATTGATTTGCTGGTTTGTTTTCTTTTTTCTCATATGATACTTTCTTTATTAAAAGGTATTTTGTTTATTCCATGGTTAAGTTCATTATTTAATTCACCAGCTAATTATCGTTTTTTTTTTTTACTGGGAAATACTTGTTAATATCTGCAATACTCCGTACACTGTAAAAAAATTGCAGTGCAATTTACAGGAAAAACTGTAAAAACTTCCCAAAAACTTACAGTATTTGGCTGTAATTTGGAAATACAGGAAAATACTGTAAATTTTATGTCCAATTTTCCAGGCCTATAATGACAAAATCTAAAAGTGAAGACTTTATTCGAAATTTAATGAGTAACAGCATCATTATACACGACTATGAATTGTTCAATTATACCATTAAGTACTAAAATTATATAGGGAAAAATACTGTAAATTTTACAGTAAAATCCTGGCAGCAATTCTGCCAACAAAACCAACCCCGTAAAAATATAGATTTTACAGGTTTTCATTCAAATTTACTGCATATTTTACAGTTTGATGTAATACATTTTACAACAAACTGTAAACTTTACAGTATATGCACTGTAAAAAATCGTGGATAGGCCTACTAAGTTAGGGTGCTCATCAGTGCTTTTTTTATTCTCCACACATTCACAATCTCTGTAATAACTCACCAAATATATATATATATGTTTTTAAGCGTTTTGATTAAATTTTTACAGTGTACTATAAATTTTACGGGAATTTGTTGGCAGAATTGCTGCCAGGATTTTACTGTAAAATTTACAGTATTTTTTTTTACAGTGTAGGTAGTATGCAATCTGCGATGGTCAGACAGACATTGAAATCTTTGTCGGATAAAAACTTTTTTACGAATAATGTATAGGGCCTATAGAAATTTCCTAAGCAAACATTTGGGTTTATCATTGGTAATCAATAATTATAATCATTTTGTTTCGAGTGCTTGCGTATCAGCATTTCTTGTGTATCAGAATGGCAGATCACTCGTGATAGGGACGGCATTACGCACCGAACGCTATGGCGTTAACGGAACTCGAATGGATCCATCACATTTCGTGGTGTCGCAATTGATTAGCGCATCCGGACTAGATGGAAGGTTTTGAGTCCCTATCCACAGGAAATTTTGCGATTAATAATGCACGTCCGCACTGTCATCAATTTCTCACGTATTGTATTTTTTTCTTCATGCAGTATTCAACAAGAGTTTAAGTAGCTCCAATATATATATATCCTTTCAACGGTTCCTAGACCATTTTTTCTTCTTAATCTGTATCCGATGGGTGCCAGGCGAGAAACCTTGAGCATTTTCGAAGAAACGATTCAGAAACAGCATAAAACCTGGTCTAGACACCGTTGAAAAACATATAATTAAAAAGGCTGATAGCGGTTATCAATTAACCTGCAACTTGGACAACAGAGAGCGTTTTGAGTCCTTCCCACAATGCACCGGTTTTAGGAAATATTACCTTAACAAGGTCATGTGATCCCACAATATTCCTATTCTTATCACAAAAAACCTTGACTGTTACACGAATTTTAGCCGACAATGTGCTACTGCTTTGGGGATTTTGCATGATCATGAAATGTCTTGTGCTTCTTAAACTTGAACACTTTTTATCCCTGAGTACTGACATGTGTTCAGTACAGTGCAGTATAGGCACATTGCAATGCATTGTTGGATTGATTCAAAACACCCTCTGCTTGGACAATAATTTGCATTGATTCTGTGTGGGAATTGGATGTGAACTTTAAAGATCAAAATAAACCTTTATAATTACAGATGGATAACAAATAAATTGAAAACAAAGGTCATCAGTGTGGCCAATGCGGTTTATTGTTTTATTTCATCTTTCGTTGTTGTTATTTGTCATTCGATATTATTTTTGGCCTTCCAGATATTTTTCATTTCCTTCATCACACCTCTAACATGTCAGTAGACCAGGTGCTAACTTGTGTTTGTAAACATTGATGGAGAGAAGATGAGAAAGAAGGAGATGGCTCGATTTTGAAATCCGATTACCCAGGATTACTCTCATTCACCGGCTCATTGTTTGGGAAACTTCAAGGACCGCTCGATTGGACCTTTGAAGTAATCTGTTCATCCGACTCAAGCTTGGCTAGTCGGGAAAATTTCACAGCAGGAAGTAATTGACACACTGCTACTAAAACAGTTTATCAATTTTCAAGCTAAATGTTCTCTGCTGGTAAGGAACTCCATGTGTATTCGTTGGCGAAATAATTGAGGAAAACAGTGACTTTTTAATGAAAGAAAACAGCAAAATCAACCCTTTTTTTGTAAGCTAACCATGATTTAATGTTTTGAGGTCAATAAAGGATGTTGTTATTTTAACCTAATTTAAACATATCCGGTTAGTTCCTGTGAAATATAATATGATGAATGATTAGATAAATGCATTTTGAATACACCTCAACCATACCGGTTTGTGTCCAAAATGCTTTGAAAATTTGGGGTCAAAGTTGTCTGTAAGTGATGCGTTTCACTGTAGTAGTCACGACCATAGTGTATTGTGCAAATACCAGTTGACAACTTAGTCGGGTATGTATGGTACACCCCCGTGCATCCCACACAGAACTTACCCACACCAACTTTTTTAGGTGCCTTTTAGGGTCCTAAAACACTTTTGGGATGTTAACAGTGAAAAAATCCCGATGCTCTCGAGATAGCCAAGATGGCCGCCATGATGGCTGCCAAAATTGGTCAAAATTGAAAAAAAGTCATATATCAGCTAAGTAATACCACTAAACCACAAATAAAAAGGTTAGTTATATGTTTGCAACCGTCCCAAATTAATTTTTGGTATTCTTGTATTCCTATAATGCTTCAAATCCAAGATGGCGGCCAATATAGCTGCCAAAAGTATTGAAATGTGAGAAAACTCGAATATTATCCAAACATTTTGATGAAAGAATAAATGAGATGATCAGATAACGTTTTAATCCATAGAAACTACTTGAAAGCATACTTGTGTTCTGTTTCAATGCACTAAGTTCAAGATGGCCACCAAATGGTCTAATTTCAGAGGAAAAGTCATGCATTATTGGCTGAAAATACAAGTGGTAAATGATAACATAATCCATATTTAATTGGATTTTCCACCGCTTTAAAGGTGCAACGAGAGATTTCGAGAAGCCCAAATATTGTGTCATAACAGTAATTTCATATAGATTTGACACACAATAGATTACTTACCTTGTATTTGGCCACAGAAATGTCTTAAAAGAGGAAAAAGCTGACTTTGATTCGCTTATATTTCAATATAAAACATAGGATGAATTTTGTATTTGCTCCTATACGAAATTATAAATTTTACAATTTTTGGACCAAAGAAACATTTCTCAGCTTAATCCTTTTAGATGGCGATATTATTGATAGAAAGCTTTACATCAGGGTAAAAATCTGTACTTTCGATTTTTTAGGGGCACCTGATATGTGAAATCTCTCGTTGCACCTTTAACACACACACACACACACACTTGGTATACACCAATCCGGTGTAGAAGTAACTTTTGGGATGTTAACAGTGAAAAAATCCCGATGCTCTCGAGTCGCAAGATGGCCGCCATGATGGCTGCCCAACCTGGTCAAAATTGAAAAAAAGTCATATATCAGCTAAGAATACCACTAAACCACAAATAAAAAGGTTAGTTAGTTATATGTTTGCAACCGTCCCAAATTAATTTTTGGGTAGTCTTGTTCTATAATGCTTCAAATCCAAGATGGCGGCCAATATTATAGCTGCCAAAAGTATTGAAATGTGAGAAAACTCGAATATATCCAAACATTTTGGATGAAAAGAAAATGAGATGATCAGATAACGTTTTAATCATAGAACTTACTTGAAAGCATAATTGTGTTCTGTTTTAATGACATAAAGTTAAAGATGGCCACCAAATGGTCTAATTTCAGAGGAAAAAGTCAGCATTATTGGTGAAAAGTACAAGTAGGTAAATGAGAACATAATCCATATTTAATGGGATTTTCCACCGCTTTAAGGTGCAACGGAGAGTTCGAGAAGCACTCAAATATTGTGTAATAACAGTAATTTCATATCGATTTGACACCCAATCGATTACTTACCTTGTATTGGCCACAGGAAATGTCTAAGAGGGAAAAAAGCGACTTGATTCCGCTTATATTTCAATACAAAAAATAGGATGAAGTTTGTATTGGCTTACTATCCGAACATTATAATTTTACAATTGTGGACCAAAAAGAAACATTTCTCAGCTTATCCTTTTAGATGGCGATATTATTGATAGGAAGCTTTACATCAGGGTAAAAAATCGTACTTTCGATTTTTTAGGGGCCACCTGCTGATATGTGAAATTCTCTCGTTGCACCTTTTTAACACACACACACCACACACACTTGGTATACACCAATCCGGTGTAGAAGTAACCATTTGTCCGGCCGTACCTCATAGTCCGGGGGGGAACAATGTTGAAAAATAGGGTAATCGATTCAGTTGATCTCTTACGAAACATTAGTTTCATCGCTTTATTCCGTTATCGTCTATGGAGTCCCGGACTATGGCTCCCCGGACTTATATCTGCCTTTCACACCGGTTTTACACCCATTCCAACACCTCATGGCGCCAGCTGGGGTGCAACTGCTTTAAATCACCCAAATGTGCAGATGAAGTGTAGATTTGTGAATTACTTAATCAAGAGTGGTGACAAGACGTAACAAAAGATTGGGTAGGCGTTTGGGTTGGAGGCCCCCCAAGTAATGGGGATCAATTCTGACCATCACTTGGCTGGTCGGATGGTCTAAAATAAATACACTTTCGATGGCATACGGGTCCCTTATTATACTCGCTTCATCCCGTACCCCGTACAATTCTTGCGGACCCCTGCGGTTCGGGGTTCGGGTTTAAGAATTGGCCGATTGTTTCCCTGCATGTCGTTAGAGGCGACTAAAAGGGGCCCTGCGGGTTCGGGGTAGTGAATTGATCCGCTTTATTCCATGCATGTCGTAAGAGGCGATAAATGGGAGATCTCGTCCAATTAAACTGACGGCTTGCTCCAACATGATATTGGTTGAAACTTGATATGCCGTGATGACTGTTTTTAGATCCATCTGAGATTGTTTTTAATTTATGTAATTGATAAGTAAATGAGTTTTTTTTTGTGTTAGATGTATGATCATTCTGTACCGTTTAATTTCTGTGTTTATGATCGCTTAAACGTCAACCAGTTTTTTTTATATAAATCATGAGGTTTAAGCTTGATTCCCCTAACAGAAATTTTGGTTATGGGATGTGTTTTGTATTTATTGTTGAACTTCCCTGCGGGTTAGGGTTAAGAATTGGCCTGACGTGTTCCCCTGCATGTCGTAAGAGTGGACTAAAAGGGACAACTGTTTGCCTGAGTTGCGACTGTTTGTCGGAGGAGGAGAGGATACTGGCAATTGAGTTGAAGCTGTACTGCAGCAATGGAAACAAAACATTGCTTCGGCCTCAAATCTCCTAGACGAGAGGTTTTTTAGTCCGGATTCAACCAACCGGCTGTGGTGGAAGTTTTTTTTTTTTTTATTTTTTTATTGCCTCTAAAGACTCATTTTGCTGAGAGTGTTTATTGGAGACATATTGGGTACTTATGTACCCTTGTTACGTCATTGCTTCCTGGGCCTAGCAGGCGACTGCTTAATAGGTCAATTGAGGAGGCGCCTTTTTTCTTTTTTTTAGTTTCCTTGAATATATCTCTGGGGTATCTTGGCATAAGTGAGTGATGAATTGCCACTTACATGTATTGTGTCCCAAGGTTGGCTCCGTGGTGGGTGGGGCGCTTCTGGAGATGAATTAAATTACTTTTTTATTATCGAATTCTCAACAACAAACCTTGAATATCCTGTTAAATCCTGTTAAAACGTAAAAGAGATTGTGATCCGGATCCTGTAGTTGATGCTTATTGGCCTCACTTTAGGGATGCCAGCACCTGATTGATAAAAACCCTATCAAAAATCTTTCCCTTTTGCTGTTAGCAAGGGTATTGAAGACATTGCTGGCAATGTGGAAAAAGATAAGAAACTTAGGTTCTGGGGATATTTGGTTGGAGGTCGACCGGAAGATTCAGTCGGATTAACCTCAAAATGACTACCATGCTTGCCCAAGTTCCGGTTAGAGTTACTCATCATAGAACGCTTAACTCTAAGAAGGGTTTGTAATTGTAATTGTGTAATTTAAATGTCATGACATAAGGGAATGTTCTGATATGAAAGTTTGAGTGGGTTGGCATCTCAAAATGTCCCATTATCCATAGAATAATGATTACAAGAGATGGTAAGGTTAAAAAAATCAGTACGGGTAGTTTATACTTCAATGCGCTAACTACGTAACCCAAGCCAGTAAGTAAAGTGGGTCGACCTTCAGGTGCAGTAAGGAGGGATACAGCCATAAACCTACAAGATGTTGAAATGTCAACGTTTTAGCCACTTTAAGCGACATTATGGTGGAAGGTCAGGAAGTTTGTGAAAAGTGTGGCAAAGGGGCCACAATGGACCAAAATTGTAAGGACCCATGACTAAATGTGTGAATTGCAGTGGTAATCACTCGGCAAATTCTAGATCTGTCCTAAATGGGGTAGAAGAAAAAGAAAGCCAAAACAATCAAAAGTGACAGGTAAACATGACTATAAAAGCCAGAGATAATTTCGTCTCAGGTTACCGGATCAAAAGATTATGCTGATGTTGTGAAAAGTGGGAAAAATCAATTAATTCTAAGACGATCATTACCCCAAACAGACCTGTTTTGCCTAATGATTTTGCCCAGCTCACAGTATTTAGAAATTGTAAGGATGAGAGAAAGACAAGTGATAAGAATATTGCAACTAAGATGACTTTGCCTAGTAGATCTCGTAGTCTTTATAGAGATCCTGTAAAGAGACAATTAGTTCATCTAAAGGTGATCAGGCATGTTCAGGCATCTACTAAACTCCGACGAGATCTGCCATAAACGAAAGAGTCTACTAAAAAAACTGGAGGAACTGATAAAGGCCAACCTATTTCTATCAAGGCAAAGAAACTAGGTAATCTCAAACAATCAAAACCGCCTATTTCCGACTCGTCAAAGAAATCAAGTAATACTAAACTTCACAATCATTAGGAATTTCTAAGGGAAACCCCCAACCAACGGATCCTATTCATCTTTATAATAAGTTTGATAGCACTTTTGTCAGGTGAGAGAAGGACATGGACTTTGGGTCCCTGATAAAACACGACAAATTAAGTGATAGTGGAAGAGGCGTCCTTAATTCTGTTAAAAAGTGACACATTCTAATAACTGTGCACCATTCTGCAATGGAATTGCAGGGGACCTTAGACCCAATTATGATGAAGTTAAATTGCCTTATAACTGACAATAACCATTCTATTCTTGTCTTAGGAAACTCGTCTTAAAGACAGTGATTCCAATAAAGTTTGTTTTAAGGGGTACGATTCTTATGAACAAAACAGCTGTTTCCCCAGTGGAGAATAGAGCTATGGAGGGTCATCTATACTGATTAAGGGTGGGGTCCCTCATTCTGTCATAAAACTTAATACCAATTTGGAAGCAGTTGCTGCTAAAATTACTCTTCACCGCACAATAACTGTTTGTTCTGTTTACATTCATCCTTAAATATAATTAAGTTAGAGAAATTGATTGGTAACTTCCTTCTCCCTTCCTTGTGGTAGGGACATCAATACCCATGTGAACTTTGGGGTTGCAAGGATACTAATCGGTGGGTTGTCATTGTAGATTCTTATTTGGAGAAATCAGATTCTTATAGTTGAAGAGGGTCTTGTACTTTCATCATTCTTCGGATAGGACTCCATCAGCTATGAATTTATCAATTTGTTCCCCTACTATTTTATGGACTCTGTGGGGAGTTCATGAGATCAGTGTGGTAGTGACCATTTTCCAATCTTAATAGCTATTTAATAACCAATGGCTGAAGAGCGAGTTCCTAAAATGGCAACTTCATAAGGCCCACTGGGCCAGGTTAATGATAGCGGTTAGCTTAGTAGGCAAGCTTTTGTTACACATTGAAGATCCTCCTTTCTTTATTCAATGACATTTTGATTGATTAGCCAATAAATCAATTCCCAAGTCGTCTTCAAAAGCTTATAGTAAACACCAGCCATGGTTTAATGCTGAAGGTAAAGTCGCCTATTGATTGTCGCAAAGTGACTGTTACAGTTTTAAAAACTCGACCCAACAAGCAACAACTTAAGAAAATATCAAAGAACCCGTGCTAAGGCTCGTCGCATTATTAAAAAACGTAAACGGGAGTTTGGAGGCAATATGTACCCAAGTTAAATTCTAGAATACTGTTAAAAAAGCTTGGGATATGGTGGAAAATAAGTGGAAAACAATTGAATAATACCACTTGTATCTAGATAAATGTTACAGGGAGAAGCTCAGGATATTACCAATTTATGGCAGATGAATTTGACACAATTCTTCAAGCAAGCATTATACTCAGACATTTCAAAGATTTAAAAATTCTGCTGAAAATAAATAATTAAGAATAGATTTGCATCCAGTAATGAGAGGTGATATAATAGGTAATTTGTGTTAGAGCTTAATGACTCTCTTAGTAAAGTCATGATACTGCTACTGGACCAGATGAAATCCATTACCCAATTTTTAAGCATCTTCCACAAGCATTCCTTCTTGTATTGCTTGATATTTTCAATAGGGCCTAATATATGGGAGTCTGGGATGGTCCAAAATGATGGCTTGAAGCTACAATGATTCCTGTTCCGAAGCCAGGGGAAGATGCGACCAAGGCAACAATTTCGTCCAATCCCTCACCAGCTGTTTATGTAAGACCAGGGAAAGGATGATTTAGGCTCGTCTTGTTGGTTCTTGGAAAGTAATGGAATGATATCTAAGTGTCAAGTGGTTTTCGGCAGGGCCGTAGTACTAGTGACCAACTTGTTCGCCGGAATTCTGTTATTCTGATGTTTTGTTAGAGGACATCATGTTGTGTCGGTTTTCTTTGATCTAGAGAAGAGGCCCTATGATATACTGGAAAAATATGGTATTTTTGAAGGATTTGCATAATTTTTTTTTTTTTAGGGGGCCTAATGGTTAAAATGCCTTCTTTGTTTATTAAGAATTTTTTGACAGGCAGATCGTGTTTTTAGGGTTCGTTTGGGACCAGTCTTATCAGAAATTCATACATCCAAGAGATGGGTGTTCCACTGGGTAGTATTCTCTCTGTTACTCTAGTTCTTTTGAAAATTAATAGTCTTGCCAAAGTGGTCAATGCAAACAGGGGGAATGGAGGAGGGCATTGTTGTAGATGATTTGCTCTATTCCTATTCTAATTAAATATGGCTTCTATTAGAACAGATAATGCAAAATTGCCTGAATAAGATTCACAGTGGGCAGATGAAAATGGTTTCAGTTTCTCTAAAACTAAAACTGTTTGTATGCAATTTTGCAACAAAAGACGTCTTTCACCTGCCCCAGAACTAAAATTGAATGGTTCTCCTATTCCGTGTTTCACAGACTAAATTTTTCACAGACTAAACTCTTAGGCTTATATTTGACAGTAAATTGAACTTCAAAGCTTATATTGACTATTGCGGAGAGATGTCAAAAAGGTCTGAAATTGTTAATTAAGGTAGTTTCTAAGATGGAAGGGGGAAAGATCGCTCCGTTTGCTCGCTTTATAGATCATTGTGAGATCAAAAAATTGGTATGGTGCCTTGTTATAGTTATGCTCGTCTCGTACGTAAGTCAATTTGAAAAAGCTTAAACCTATTCAGAATCAAGGTGTTCGACTATGCTTGTGTGCTTTTCGTACCTCTCTATGCAAAGCTTATATGTCGAGACTGAACCTCCATTACATCTAAGATGGGAAAAATTAGCTCTTCAATTTGCTCTAAAACTTAAAGTAATGCTGATATCCAACACATTGTTTCGCCAAAATTTACCAACTTAAATACTAGTAAACCTAATGCTATTCCATCTTTTGGAATCCGTATAAAAAGAGGGTTTCTCAGGGTGTCCAAATGTGATAACATTGCTTTCATTTGCATTTTCTATTAGTCCTCCTTGGAAAAATGTTGAGCTTATATTGCCTAGCTTTATGTCAATATAAGAGGGTGTTAACTGATGATTGTGTCATTTCAAGCTAAATTGATGATCTTAGACATAATTATCATCAGCATCGAGCTATTTTTACAGATGGTCTAAGGTTTTGGAAAAGGGGCTGCTGCAACTGTTTTAAGTCGGCGTGATCAAGTCAGATTGGTTACTGATAATGTTCTATTTCCAGGCTGAATGCAGGCACTAAGTTGCCTTAGGAAATTAGTGGAAATTCCAATGAGAGTCATTTAATTATATTACTGACTTCACTATCTAGTCATGGCTTTAAAAGGCAGCAGAATGTCGTCATCCCTACATTGCTGAGCTGTTAGAAGCATTCTTCAGTTGTTCTCAGTGGAATAAATCCGTTGTTTAGATTGGATTCGAGTACATTGGTATTCAAGGACAAAATTGAATGAAAGGTTGATGTATGGCGAAACGAAGAAGCCCTTAATATGATTATAAAAAACACTGAAATCCCCTTTACAGATTTTAGGCTTCAGTTAATAGCGATATCAGGAAATAGGTGGCAAATACTGTGGGAATCATTTCCTAATAATAAAAATGGATGCCTTTCACAACTGTTGGAGCTGTTGGTAGTTCAGTTTTGATTGGACGAAGGGACGAGATTGTATTAGCGCGAGTTAAAATCGGTCATACTTATATGACCATAGTCATTTGCTTAGAGGTGAGCAGGCCCTCGTGTTTCCTTGTGATTGTGCTCTTTGTGTGTGATGAAACATGTATTACTTGAGTGCGTGGATTATGCGCTTATTCGTAACGTTACGTGTCCCAGATTTGGAAACATTATTCAAGATATTAGGACCTTCAGGCGATAAATTTCCTGAAGGAGGCTGATTTGTTTAGATATTTTAACTTTTGTAAAAAAATGTAGTGATTTGAATTATTGTGGTTGTTTGTTTCTAAAGGTTGTTGATGTGTGTTAAATGTAATGGACACGATATAACACAATTGTGTTGAGTTGTCGTTAACTCACTCACTCACTCATTCTTGCGGCGGTGTGTAAACAATTCAATGACGCGCAGTGACTTCTGTTATCATGTATTGTGAGGAATGTTACGGCCTGAAATACACTCTTGTGCGTTACATACATGAATAAAATTGTATTTAGGGGCAGGTGAGTGAGTTATATGAACGGAGTGTCCTCCAAGATAGTCCGGTGTGGCACGTGCATTTGAATTCTTTCATTTTCCTCTCCGACTTAATTGAATAGGTCCAAAACTCAGGGGAAACGAACGTATCAACGCGAATCGACTATTAAGTCCCTACATCGTGTCCAACCATGTTCTGAAGGAGGCGGTATTTCCTGAATCTGACCTATCCCAATGCACTGTCCTGTAATTTGCACGCTTGCTGTGAGGAAGCAGAAACACACTTGGTTATATAAATAAAAAGAAATACCATTTTGTTATAAATCTGGATTTTCCACCGCTTTAACACACACACACACACACTTCGTATAATGACATACAATTTCAATGGCAATACGGGTCCTTTTGACCAAACTGGTTCGATAAAGTCTCCACATCGTGTGGCAACCATGTTCTGTTGGAGGCGGTATATCCAGATGAAACGGGATTGGAAGTTAGCCTGTATTTTCGTAGTGTTTTATTTTGTCACAAATAATGTCTCAAATGGTTATCCATTGCTCTCTGCTTACAAATTAATTTCCATTACGTCAGTACTAATTATGCAAAGTCACGTCATAAAAATCGTGATCTCTTTGGAAAGGTCAGGCCTGTTGCCAATCCGTGCGAAGATCGACACGAAGGTCATGTAATTGCCCAATCAGCGCAACGGTCCACTGCGTGATTCAGGTTTACGATGCATCACGATGCATCTATCACCTGATGCGATATAGCGGGAAACTGTCAGTCTGCTGTATCCTGTTATAGGTACTTGACGTTGTGATTTAATCTGACGACGAGGCGAAGGCTGGTTGTAATAAAATTCTTGAGAAACTGATTTACCGAGTCACGTGCGTCATTTCAGAAGGAGCGCAAGGTTCTTCCCCTTGCAACTTGCCCGCGAGTCCTCCGGGGCGCTCACAGAGGGCCGCCGTCCCGCTACAAATTGGTGTCAGAAGTGGGGTCCTAATTGACGACGTGCGAGGCTGTGGTGAAGAAGGGTGGACGATAGCGATGAAGGAGTTGTATGTGCGAGGGAGGGATTTAACGGCTACGTTGTGTGGACATACGTGCCTGGGAAGTTGTGTGTGCGACGGAGGCGACGTCGGATGGTGTGTGCGACGAAGTAGTAGTGCTGCGGTACTGCTACGGGGGAATCAACGGCGACTTAAGAGGACGTAAGCGATGGCAGCCGGAGGATCTGGGAAAAGTGAGATAAGTGACATGGAGGGGAGGTTCGAAGAAGGCGGTGGGAGACCTAGTCGTGACGATATGGATGGTGTTGTGAGCGGTGGTGAGGACATGAGGTCGGGCAGCGACGATTCTGGTGCCAGGTCGGAGGTGAAGGAGATATTGGACCAAGGTGAAGAAGTGAGGTGGAGAGATTTTTAGGAGGGATTGAGGACCGGGAGTCAACGGATGAACACTGGATGAGTTCTGAGGGTGTCGGGATGGAGATACGGTCACCGGGGCCAGTTAGAAAGAGGGGTGATCGGCCTAGAAGGCGTTCTAGGCGGGGAGAGATTCATTATGGAGAGTGATGGACAGACGACTGATGAGGAAAGAGTATGAAAGACAAGAGAGCAGGGAGACGACGGCGGTTGAACGAGTTGGACCGTCAGCGAGAGGAGGAGGACTTAAGGGAGAAGCGGCGTCCGCGCATGGGCAGAAAGAGAGAAGGGGAGAAAGAAAAGCAAATGATAGTGATGAAAACAGCGCGTATGAGCAGTGTGGAGGAGGTTAGAGGAAGAGGAGAAGGAAGGTGTGGAGGAGTGTGGAGAGAGGAGGAGCGGCTCAGAGGGTTGGGTCGTCCGCAACAGGAGAAAGAGAAGAGCGGATTTTCGGGAGGTGCGCGGTGAGCGGTAGATTTTGGTTACAGGCGGCGGTGAGAGCAACTTTAGGCAGGTTTGGTAACTCGACTGGAGAAGAAGACAGAGGAAAAGGTTAGACCGTTAAAGGATGATGAAGCTAAATTGTTGGAGAAAGACGGATACGTGAATGGGAAGGCTACCGACAGGGTGTGGGAGAGGGAAAGGTGCGACAGTTGAGGAGTGGACGAAAGCGAATTGATTGGGGAGAGAAAGAGGAATAAAGCTGAGGGAAGGATACTTACCAGGGTGCGGGAGGACGGGCTCTCCCTTAAATATGAGGGTGCGGGGAGTAATGATATGCCAGAGGACGGGCGAGGTGAAAGTACGGGAGTATTATGGCACGGGAGAAAGTGCGAAGAGGGGAAGTGAAGAAATAACGGCAGCGGTAGAGTTCAAGGAAAGAGACAGGCAGATGCGAGGGGAAGGGTGGGCGAGGCTCAGTGAGACGGAGTATGAAGAGGGGGAGTACAAGTGCTCCGGCAAAGAAGGAGAGAGTTAGGGAGATTGGGTCGGCCGATGAGCGTGGCGGACGTGGACCCAGCAGTGGAAAAGTAGAGCGGTGTCGCCTGCCAGGGAAAGGTGAGAACGGCCGTCACCTTTTGCCTATGGACAGCTGGTGGTTGAATTGGATCATCGCAGATGGGGCAATACAGGAGAGAGGTAGAACTCTCGCTGCGTTGAGAACGAACAGTGCCTCGCCACGGTATGTGCCAGCGCATCTGAGAGAAAAGCAGGCGGAAGATGGGGGATATGAGGTAGAACGTCTAGCGAACAGGACGAAGGTATTAGTGACCCGGAACTGGTGGAAACCTCCCCGTGAATGAGGGAGAAGGAAGAGGGTCCGAGTGCAGCAGAGTTTGCAGCAGTATGGTGAGAGCCCAAATATGAACGAGGTTTTGAAATATCGACGGGAAGAAAACGCACTGGGACGGAATTTTCGACTGCATTCGAGGCTTGTAGGGAATACGATAAATGGACTGATAAGGAAGCAACTTATCAGCTGTTTACTTGTTGCCAGGGGGATACACGTCTGCCTTGAGCATCAACGATGCTTGTAACCCGAAGGAGATTACCTTTGCGAAACTGATGGATGTGATGGAGAAGGATTCGGATACGAGGGAGTGCTGCCGGAATTTACTTACTCTTCATTTAGAATTGCAGCGGCGGAAGCAGAGGCCGGGAGAGAGTCTTATGCCTTAGTATTGGACATAAAGAGACTAAAGGCGCTAGCGCTTCCGCAGACTGAGAAGCAAGGTAGAGATTTGTTGGCAAGGCGGTATGCTGCAATAGCAGATTCAGTAATCCGGAAAGATCTGTTCAGGCGAGGCTGTGCACATTGAGAGGAGACAATTTAGGCAGACCCAGGCGATTAGAATCGTCCCGAGTGAGAGCGCGAGGAGTAGGAGTAGGCTGGTGCACACGAGATTGGTTGAGTCTCAGTTCAACCCCGACATGTGGATATTTCGCCAAGTAGAGGCAAAGATGGGTGCACGGGAAGCTAGGATGGAAGCATGTTGAGGCGCTGAAAGATATGTAAATCGATGGAGGGTCCGGGGAGTCGGCCAACGAGACGAAGCAGCTAAGGGCGGCAATCGCCTAAACGGGTATCAAAGAAAAGAACCAGTGAGTGGAACGGCACGAGGACGTGAAAATATCCCCGCAGAACGCCCACCGCCCCCATTCGGGGACCCCATTATGTTTTAATGCAGAAGCCTGATACTTCGCACGAGAAATGTATAGCGAGACGGTACGCCACGAGAGATGTGCGATGTTTCCGCTGTGAAGAGTTGGGCCTTACTACGAAGAATTGCCGTTACAGCGATGTGGTGTGTCGAGGTGGCGGCAGGAAGGACATCGCTCCTATCATTGCCATGTCGGGAAACGATCGGGCCAACCCAAGGGGCCATGGGAGGGCCAGCGGCAAGCAGAGGCCCGCGTTAGTTTTAAACCAACGAACGCATATTGGGTGTCGGTGGGGATGGGAACGAAGGGGTACAAAAGGCCCCGTAAAGGTTGCAAATTGGTAGAGGAAAGTGGGAGATTACGAAGGGTGGAGATAGTAGGTTGTCGACTGAGATGGGGGGGCGAAAAAAGAAAAACGGCAGGAGTGTTGGAGACGCGGAAGGAGATGGACGCCGAAGCGAGAAGGGATCAAACGGAGGACTGGTGCATCTTCGTGATGCTGAGGTGATGACGAGGTCAGAGAATGTGATAGTGCTGCAAGGCGGACCATGTATGTACCGTGTTGTTACATGGGTTGACTGCGTCATTTCTGCGCTACATGGGACTTGTCAAATTCGCTTGTGCCGAAGGAGTTGTACCAGATGATTCCGGCTGAGAAACGGACCTAGGCTTCGGTTTTCTATAACCGCTCATACCAGGCGATGGGCGACAAGTGAATACGTGGGGAATAGCAGTACTGGCGATAGCGTGGGAAATGGCTGCCATGCGCTGAATTTTGATTGTCGCAGACGTTGAGAAAGGGATTTTGGATGGATTCCGAAACTGGGGCGATAATCGTATTGGTCACAGCCAGCTCCCACGTTGGGAGGTGAAAAAGTACTATATCCATTCTCCACGCATGAAGCAATAATTAACGACTCAGTGTGGGGCTGTGGAAGATATAGTTGCTGGCCGGCCGCGCATCAAGTAGTTGTATCTGCGGCGATATTGCATGCAGACGAGGGGGAGTGTGTAGAGTTACTAGGGTCGTTCATGTCGGAACGAGATCGGTGGAGCTTCCCACATACCGGAATCGTGCGAAGGGCGAGAGCGGCTGGGGGTAGTTTGAGGGGCCGTTAATGGTGGGGCCCCACGTTATGATGCGTCGGACTATTGGTGGCAAGAGGGCTAGTGAAAGTTAAGACTGTGGCGCCAGTTACAATTACTAATGTTTGTGATTTTCCCCGAGAGGGGAAACGAGGCGCTACGCTAGGCAAGATTGTGCTGGTGGCGGAGAGTGAGGTGTGCGAGATAGGATGGTTGGGGCGAGATCAAGGGTGCACCGACGAAGGTGCCTGACATCTGAAGGACCTGTTAGAGCAGAGTACCGCCCACTTGGGAGAAGGAGAGAGAGAAAAACTGGCGGGTTAGTAGCGAACTATCAGGATGTGTCTCTAGCGGGGAGTTTGATAATGGTAGGACGACGAAGGTGAAACACGGCAATTGATACTGGGAGTGCCCGGCCTATTCGGTAGCCATTGAGGAGGTCATACCAGCAGCAGCGTGAGGAGGTGGAGCGACAAGTGAACGAGTTGTTGGAGAAGGGCTATACAGCCTTCAGAAAGCGTTCTTGGTCTAGCCCAGTGGTGTTTAGCAAAGAAAGATGGCTCTAAGCACCTTTGTCTGGATTATCGAAGGTTGAGGTCACGATGAAGGACGGTATCCTTTTGGGCCGTGAAATCGAAATTCGTTGGATGCCTTAGGGGGCGCAAAGTACTTTACAAATCTCGCTTTGGCCTCCGGCACTGGCCAGGTTGAGAATGGACACCGGACGCTCGAGCTAAATCTGCCTTCTCCACCACCACCCGACTTTATGCTTGGAACTCCTACCATTTGGCCTTTGTAATGTGCCCTCAACGTTTGAAAGACTGATGGATAGTGTGTTGGCTGGATTGAGATTGGAGACGCTCCTTGTTTATTTAGACTCGTGATTGTGTTCGGTAGTACCGTGTCGGAGTCGGTAGATCGTTGGGGGTTTTGCAGAGGTTCCGAGGAGCGGTGAACTCAGCCCTCAAAGTGTCACCTATTTCAAAAAGGAGGGTGACCTATTGGGCCACGCAGTATCTGAAAGGGGTATTCA
>JAMKCH010055972.1:0-10135 GCA_023653785.1 Ophioderma brevispina
GAAATAAAAATTCTAAAAAATCTATTTTAACCTTTACCAGAAGGGTCAAAATTTTGGTATCTGAAGAAACTACTATTTTTTCTCATTTTAGTTACCCCCTGTGAAATCTTAGGGGCTACAGAAGTTTGGAAATTACAAACCACACTTGTTAGCTCTCACATCAAACTGGTTGAAAATATCACAGTGCAAAACTTTACAGATCATGTTTTGGGACGGCCATTCTACCCTGAGACAAACTTCATATAGTAAACGGGTCATCCCCTTTTAAATATAATGTGTTTGTCTAAAATATTTGTGGCTTGAAAGCCTAATCTACTCAAATGATACCACACATCAAGGACTGCTCACACACAAAAAAAAACTCGCTTGACCCGTGTTGATTCTGCCTAAGCCCTAACCCCCCGGCACGCCAGGGACAATGAGGATGCAACGAAAACGTGGTACCGGTCGGAAAATGTTTCTTGTTGCCTGCTCGCGGGCGGCCGCCCAACAACTATTTTTTGGTCGTGTCAATATGAACCTCTCATTGCACCTCATTGCATCTGTGACGTCTTTCCGCAAAATAACGCGATGTTCCTCGTTGCATCTGGGGACGTCTTCCGCGCGAAAATGACGCGATGTTTCCTCGTTGGCCTCTGGGCCGTCTCCCGCGAAAATGACGCGATGTCCTCTTGCAATCTAATCTTGGGCCGTTTACCGACCTGGTATGCTACTTATTCTTATTTTTTTTCTTGCACGCGGGGAACACGTCCGAGAGGCAATGAAAACGCAAAATTTGTTTTCTCCTTGCCTCTGGGCTGTTAAAAATAAAATAGATTGCACCTCGTTGCATTTGGACCGATGTTCGGCAAAACCACTTGCTCCGGGTTAGGGTTAATAGTAAAGGAGAAAATTGAACCAGAATCATTAATGGAACTATTAAAGGTGTATTTTTTGTGATCCTGGTACACTCTGTTTTTGTTTATGGTCATTAGATCTGCACAAAAAAGATTATTTTCCAAAATTTCAGTTGAGTCGCACACGATGTGTATAACGTTATTGAGCAATGTTTGTATCACAGTGCCCCCCATAGGCCACTTACAAAATTTCTATTTTATTTCTTCTCCCGATCAGTCAAATTTGCCACGTCAGAAGATTAAGTAGCAACACCACAGGCCAAAAGTACTCCACGCCAACGGCAGCAAAAAGCTTAAGGCAAGGCCAATCATTCAGATGATATAAAATATCAACTTCTTTTGAGGTAAGTCCGGGGACGATCGAGGCTAACAGATCAAGAAATACCCCTTTTACGGGTTATTATACCATGCATACTAGAAGAAGATCCTGTGTTTATCCCATGAATCAATCCATCCTCTTAACAACCTTCATTGTGATCGCATTTCGGGCGCCCATTCAAATCATTGAGGTCCCCGTTCGTAAGTCCAGCCATTTGAGCGCCTGATAAGGACAGTAAATGTGAGTCCTTAGGCATGATTTGAAGATGGTCCTTAATTCATTTAAACATTCTCTAATTTCATTTAACATTCTCTATGTTATTTTCTCTGTTTTCAACTAAGGACTCACAAAATAAATCACAGTCCCAGATGAAATAGGGTAAGATCTGGCAAAAGATTCTTTGAACCCAGCCAGAGATCTAAACCCGGAAGATTTTGCTAGACGTTTCACATAGAAGTCCCATGCATGATTCCGGCATGCGCCATATTGAATGTCCTTAGCGCTAATTGACGGAATGAATGCAAATCCTCATTTGCATCCACGGGACTTCTATGAAACATCTACAAGATGATTCATCCCTACGCACTGAGGACATGGTATCAATCACAGTATATCGCATTCTTGAAGCTCGGCGATCTGTCAACCATTGGCTCGTGGGATACACACAGCATCTTCTCTATGCATACTACTTTTACCATATGGGTGGTGCTCAAAGTATGGTAATGAGCAATGGTGGTTAGTCATTTTCAGAGAAATGCTTTCTCCTAATTCTTGTCTGTCGGTATAGACCATGATGTAGTGGAGAGTATACGGTTGTATATGCCATATATGTTAGGAGGGCTGGGATTTTCGGTAATTATTACCAGTGGTACTGATGTAACTTTTCGGGCGGGTATCGGATACCCGATCACAGCAATTCAGCTCCAATTTACTCTTCACAAATAGGTTTTGAACTTTTAGATTATTCTTTTTCCCAAGTCCTTAACAATTTACTACTGGATTACACAAACCAATGTGAAATACACTCCATAAATATTTTGGTGGTTGTGGCACACATTTGCAAGTCTTTTTGAGGCAATCTAACCCTTTCACACAAAAGCCTCCCAAGGGAAATGGAGAGAGTGAGAGAGTTTCTGGAGTTTTGAAGGGTCATGGGGTAAATTAGTTTCTCATATTCCATTCTGGGCTTTGCCCATGGTGCAGTGTTAGTAAACCAATCCCATGATGCATTGCAAAACATGCACCTATTGTACTATACAAAACAGATGCAGTACTTCAGGGTAAAAAGTGTTGATTTAAAATACCACACGACTTTCAAGGAATCAAATGCTAAATTACACTAAAACTTGTGGGCTAAAATGAGTGTAAATTCAGGGGTTTTTTGTATTTTTAAGAATAAGGACTTTTTGTATGGTTCCATGACCTTCTTGGGTAAATTTCTGAAAACTGGATGCATTGTGTGATGGACTCATACACCCTTTAGACTGTGGCTGTTAGTAGCATATTGTATTATAGGTATAGTGTCAAAATAAAAGGATTTTTTTTTTTAGCTTTAACACTTGACTTTCAGGTTAACCGTAACTGAATTCTGACCTGGGTAATTCAAGGGTCGTGCTGGTACCCCGAAAGCCCCGCCGGTTTTGTCCCCAGCCCTAATATATGTAAAACAGAAATTATCGGTGCATTATTAAGGTGGCCCCCACTGTGGTTTAATCACATTTTATTGAAAATCTCACATGAGCCACTAATATAACCTGTTCATAAAGTATACAGCACAAGACCTCATCATTACTATCACTGTGCCAAGTTAGAAGTTCAATGAGCATCGTTTAGTCTATGGAGTGGATTAATGCTTATTTTCAACATATGCACATGAGCTCATTAATATTTTATTAACCCTAACCTGTCCAAAAGTATTCAATGTTCATAACTGTGCCATTAGTATTTTATTGAGTAATCGGTTTCGTCCTGTAGAGTGGATTAAATATTTTGGCTGTCCATACCTCCCTTCATCCGCCCGCCCATTCTGCCCGCCCATGTCCAACAAACATTTCAGAATCAGGATAAAACTGTTTTAGCTATACTTCTAGCACATTCAACTAAAACGAAAGCATAACCAGAAGTCTGCTCCTGTCCGCAGCTAGACCAACAAAATGTGGCTGGCCAATATTGCTTGCAAATACTGAGCACCAACCTAAAAACATATTACTGAGGTGCATATGCTGAATTTCGTAATTTGCTTCCTATACTACATAGAAATTTTCACAATTTTGTACCAAAGAAACAGTTTCTCAGCTTAATTTTACAGATGAGGATTTTGGATATAGCTTAGCACCAGTGCCAAAATCAGATTTTAAAACTTTTTTTCAGGACCCGTTATTTGAAATCTCCCTCGTTGCACCTTTAGTTGGACATGATATTTTCTACAACTTATTCTTTCACTTTTAAAGCTAGTCCTGCAAATTTAGAATATTTCTCCACCAACTTCTGTGGATCTCTAAAGGTTACTTTCAAAAATTCTAATTTAGGCTTTGCAGATAACAAATCTAATACACCCTTTGGATCATAGAATTGTTTCAAGAACTATATATATATCTTTGAACGGTTCGTACCCCAGCTTCTTCCCAAATTCAAGACGTTTCAAGGACTTTCAAGGATCTAAATGAACTAATTTCAAGACCTTATTTTGTACGGATTTTCTGTATTCCTAACGAAAATGATGGCAAATATTGACTGCTGTTTTTCACACAAAAATACAGAAAATGGAGGCGTCATTGAACTACATTGTACCCCCATTCAGAAATGGTAAGAATTGTTTAAATTTATAGTTTTTTTCTTTAGTAACATTTCCCCCTTTAAGGAACTGTCTGTAGAAACTGACGTCCCATATGGAGATTAATGAAAAAGAAGAAAGGTCACAATTAAAGATCACTAAGTTGAAAACTAATAAGCCCTCTTATACACTGCATCAAGAGCTCTATAAATTACTGCTTTCCTGAAAAAATATTGACAGAGTTCCACAATCTGATAGTTCCCCTTTAAGGAACTGTCAATATGACACAGTTCCATAAGGCAAATATTGTTTAGCTTTGTAATTAACCCTAAAATGAACTTAAAGAAGTCTAAACTTTAAAGGCTCATAACTTTGAAAACTGAGCTACATATGTACATAATGACTGCCACATGAGACTAGAGCTCTTTAAAATACAGGCTTTTCTAGAAAAAACTGGACAGAGCTCCGCCGTCTGACAGCCCCATTAGGAACTGTCCATTAGGAACTACGTCCCATATGGAGAATTATAAAACGAAGAAAGGTCAACATTTTAAGATCATACTTGAAAACTGAGCCCTCTATATATACAACTGCGTCATGAGAGAGCTCTTTAAGTTACTGCTTTCCTGAAAAAAAAATATGGACGGAGTTTCGCCATCTGATGTTCTCCCTTTAATGGAACTGTTCGTATCCATAAGGAAACATTGTTTAGCTACAGTAGTACATTTACCAATTAAACTTATTAGTTCCTAAACTTTAAAGGCTCATAACTTGAAATGAGCTTACCTATGTACATATGAACGGCATAATGAGATAGAGCTCTTTAAAATACAGCTTTTCCAGAAAAAATTGGACAGAGCTCCGCGTCCTGACAGCCCATTCAGGAACTGTCAGTAGGAACTAAGTCCATATTGAGTATTTTAAAAAAAATAAAAGTGTAAACATGAGGTGCTAAAACTTTCAAAGGTTCTACCTGTTGAACAAAACCACTATAACAATATATTGTTTGTTGGTCTAACCCCTTTGCACCTCCACAGTTGAATAGTAGGACTAAACTACCTCAGAGACTTTAGAGCATACCGCAGTTTAAATGGTTAAATAAATATTCATTTGGGTAAACCTTCCGAAGGTCGGGAGAAAAACGATGTCGAAACCATTTCAAAACAGACTTTATAAATTGAAATCTTTCAAATCTATGTTCTTTTATTTGGTTTTTGAAAAACATATTGCCCCTTTTCTTAACTTTGGATTTTTCTTCTCGGTGGGGGTTGGTACTTGTATGGGTTGTTTCTTACGTTATCTACACTTTATTTTTATTTTAGTGAGGACGCGACCATTTTCCTATTTTTCGGAAAACTCCGTATTTCGTCTCATTTTTCCGAGGATGACGAAAAATTCGTACTAGTATGCATGTGTGCATAAGTTTCACTTTAAAGAGAACATTAACTTTCTCTCAATACACCGACTGAAATAACAAACCCAAAATGGTCGTGATCTTTTGCATTGTATGACCCGTTCGGTAATCGTTACAGCCTGTAATACCAGCATAAAGGGTTAAATAAATATATTCTTAATTTCTCATTTTGCCGTTTTGTCGCAAAATGGTTATAAATTCTTACTTTTTGGTTTGCCATGATAATCAATTTTTAATCAAAAATCATCAACACACAAAAAGCGAACTGCAATTTTTTCATCAGCGACTTTCAAGAGGACCATCTTGTGAATTTCCAGGTTTCAAGGTCTGGAAAACGGATTTTGAAATTCCAGGACTTCCAGGACCGTAACGAGCCCTGTACTGAAACTTTTTTTTTTTTTCGTTCAGGATTTTTTGTCACTTTTCAGTTGAAAAAGAACTTATGAAAATTCCACAGACTTAACCGTCAATTTTAAGCTATTCCTGCAAATTTCATTCAAATATTTTGACTCTTTGGGTGGCATCACTGATGGTTGTTTTTTAATAGATGAATCGAATGGCATGACTTTTTGAACAACCTATATGGACATCAACCCACTAACACACATGCTGATAACACAATCACACAAAGGTTCACACACACACGCCCCTACTTACCTGATACCAGGGTACTGTGCTTCCAGCCAGGAAATAGCCCCGGCTGCTCCACCCCTATCTTTTCTTCTTAAATGGCCTGTACGAAACAAACATAAAACTAGAATTTCACTGTTCGCGGCTATCACAACTCCGCTTATTTAAAGCATATAAGCTGTGGGCCGGCCAGCCTATCTTACAATTGACTTCACATGAACCTTTGACCTTGGCATATGACCTTTGACCCTCATCAACAATGAGGAATCCCATGTTGCAGTCACCTATTGCTCATTATGCACTCAACTTTCAATGGAGGTCAATTTTATTTTATACTATTTTCAACATGACCGCACATGCACCTTTGACCTTGCATGTGACCTTTGCCTCCTAAACAATGAGGATCCCATTTTGGCACCTATGAACAAGTTTGGTTTCCAATTGAGCTTCAACTTTTCATTTTGCGGTCAATTTTTAAAAACTTAAAACATTTTAGTGACACACAGCACATACACACAAATCAAGAACTCACGCATGCACACACACAGCACACCACACACGCACAATGCTTTGCTAAGTGGTCATGCTAGCTATAGCTGGCGCCCACAATCAATGGAGAATAGCCCTTAATTACTACTGCTGCGCACACCCCAATGCAGGATAAAAACAAAAAAAATTCCAGTTTTAAGGCGGGGCCTTTAAGCTACTAACTACTTCCTGGATCGCCCACCGCATGGGCGGGGATCTTATCCAGGATCGCGCTGGAACTGGGTTTTTTGATTGGGTAAACTACCCAGTTCAAAAAAATGCAAGACCCTTATGGGTCGGTCTCAAGAGTTTCAATATCGATACCTTAGCGTAATCAAATTCAACCTATGTCTATCTTATTCTCACAATCACATAGGGTATCATATTTGACTTTTCAGTCTCAGATACTGTTCAATTAAGCAGGACTGTGCGAAATGTTTGAGTTTGGGTGTAATATATGGCATGTTTCACAGTAAAGTACCCATAGAGTCCCAAAACTTTAAATCATAGGTATTCTTTTATCAGAAAAGAACATTAGAATGTGCGTAACTCGATATTTAAGCTCTTTGAGAAGTATTTTGGAAGTGTTTCTAGTTAAAAATAGGTTGCAATGTTACTGTTATTTGACCGGAAAAAGTTTCCAAATGTTCTGTCCAAAATAGCAATGTTAGCAAATTCTTTAATCATAGATATTATTTGATCAGGGAGAAAAAATACAAATTGATAAATTTGATATTTACTATATGCCATAAATAGCAGGGCATCGTGTTTGCAATGCATCTCTCGCTTGATAATAATTAATATAATTTTCCATACTAAGACTTCATTGCTAAATATATTTTTTGGACGACCCATTGCACAGCAATCCCTGTCCGGCCAATATAGTAACATTGCAACGACATTTTTTTTTTTATCAGAAACACTTTCAGATACTTTTTTTCAAAATGCATAAACCCTTTTTTGGTATATAATAATAACATGTAGTCCAATATCAATGACTCCATTTTGTATTTTCCACCATTAAAACATATCCATGATGGGAAACTCATGGTAACTTTACTGTGAACATGCCATATATCATGTTAAAAACAGAACAGTCCCATAAATAGGCTCAAATGGACTTTACTAGAATGTTCACAAATTTTTTCCTATGTTCATTATTTATAAAAACCTGAAAGGTCTGTTCTCTGAAATGAAAAATTATTTTTCCTTAAAAAATACAGCACCGGTCCTCAGACCCCTTTTGTCGCCTGCCGTCGCGGTTACCTTTGACCTTGGCATATGCCTTTGACCTCATCAAACACTGAGAATCCCATGTTGCACCTATGTCATAGAACTTCAACTTTTCAATGAGGTCAATTTGACATTTTATACTATTTTCACCAGACCTCACATGACCTTTGCCTGGCATGTGAACCTTGACCTCCTAAACATATGAGGGATCCCATGTTGCAACTGATTCAAGTTTGGTTCTCAAATTGAACTTCACAACTTTTCAAATGAGGTCAATTTTACATTTTTCATGTCCATTTAAAACAACTTGACCTCACATGGACCTTTGACCTGGTATGTGACATTTGACCTCGTCAACAAATGGGACATCCCATGTATTGCAACCTGTGATGCAAGTATCGGATATTACAGGCCAATGTTAACCCTTTTTCACAACATGACCTTTGACCTTGATATGGGACCTTTGACAATCAATAAATGACCGGTTTGGCATGTAAAACTCCAATTGCAGTCGCGGTTAGTGAATGATAGGCCTACATGACCTTGACCTGAGTATGGACCTTTGACCTCATCAACAAATTAGGGATCCCATGGTTTTTGGCACCATGATTCCTATTTTGGTTTCCAATGAACTTCAACTTTTCAATGAGCTCAATTTACTTTTCAGCCCATTTACAACTTGACCTCACATGCCTTTGACCTTGGTATGTGACCTTTGACCTCATCAACAAATGAGGGATCCCATGTTGCACCTATGATTCAAGTTTGGTTCCAATGAACTTCACCTTTTCAATGAGGTCAATTTTACATTTTCCGCCCATTTTACCACTTGACCTCACTGACCTTTGACCTTGGTATGTGACCTTTGACCTCATCAAAAAATTAAGGATCCCTGTTGCACTATGATTAAGTTTGGTTTCCAATTGAACTTCAACTTTTCAAAATGAGTTCAATTTACAGTTTCAGCCGGCATTACTTACAACTTGACTCACATGACCATTGACCTTGGCTAGTGATGACCTTTGACCTCATCAACAACTTGGGATCCCATGTTGCACCAATTATTCAAGTTTGGTTCCAATTGAACTTACACTTTTCAAATGAGGTCATTTACATTTTCAGCCCATTTTACAAATTTGACCTCCATGACCTTTGACCTTGGCATGTGACCTTTGACCCATCACGAAGTGGGGGATGCCATGTTGCACCTGTGACCCAAGTTTTTTGGTTAAATCCATCAAAGTATGTGGATATTAATGCAAATGTTAACCCTTTTTCACAACAGACATCATCCACAACAGACACCGAAAACAGTGGACAAAGTGATCCGTATGTATCTTCCGCCTTGGGCAGGCGACACAAAATGAGGGTTCAGCAATATGGGCAGTCCACGTATAGCTAGTTACAACAAAACGTAGTGCCAAAGCTCCAAAATCCTGTGTGTGCAGTTGTGACAGCACCACATGTACAATGTACACTTTTGTATGTGACCTTAACTGACCTCCTATTCTTTACTGTACCTGGAGGGTTGTAATTTCTCCACAAAATGGTCTTTGTGCTTTACTGAGCGTCACACCCATATAAGCTGGTGTTACTATGATGTGTTTTAATGCTCAATTTCACCCTTGTCCGTATAAGTTCTTAGAATGCAGTTTTGTGATTTTCTCCATTGAACCACACAATAAAGGAATTTAGGGGAGTTTTTCATAACCTGCCCCGTCTGACACCTTTTTTCTGACCCAACTTATGAATTCGGAAACCTTAATGGAATAAAACCTGTTCTTTATTCCTTGAAGGGTTAATGATTCCCAATGGGTCAGAAAAAAGGTCAGATGGGCAGGTTATGGAAACTCCCCAATTTAGTGCTGAACGTGCTATAAGCTTCATACATCATGAAACCTGTCCCCTCAATCAATATCGATATATCACCACATCCTCCAAAGTTTCTTTTCTCAGATAGCCATGGGCGGCACCACGGGTAAACTCATGCATAAGTAGTGGTGGCGAAACATCATGGGAGGGGGGAACACTACAAAATCAACTCATTTTGGTTAAACACCCTGTAATTTTGCGAAAATATTGCATAAAAACTGTTTTTTCTTCCCTAAATGTTTGAAACATCTCGTGGGGGGGGGGGGAAGAGGTCGATATGGTCTCATTTGAACAGGTCTAATCTCAGATAGGGTTACTGCTAGAACCCTCTTAGTGTGGGTTGTTACTCAGGGAATGATGACGCACTTACCGCCAAGCCACCAAAGAGAAAATGAGAATGTAACATCCACAACTGCAATATCAGTTTGTGTCAGTCTGCCTAATCTTCATGATGATGGTGATGATTGTGT
>JAMKCH010055973.1:0-19174 GCA_023653785.1 Ophioderma brevispina
ACTAAAAAAAGACGTAAATAGAGTCAAATTTAAACCTATATTAATTTTCACAGATTTGCTACATGTATTTAATGGTAAAATAATAATTATTTGTTTGAGTGAAAATGATACAATATTGTGACCATGTGCCAGGGCAAACTCTGTGATTTTGTGTAGTTTTAAGTGGCTACTTTTTTGCGTCCACAAAGACGCAAAATTTTACTCTCTCTAGACAAAAGTGCGTCCACCTTTGGAAAAGTGCGTCATAGACGCAAAAACGCACACTAATGTGAACCCTGCTCATGATCATTAGACCGTTAAAATTGTGAGTTCAAGTCCCACTGTGGTCAACGTGTTTGTGTCCCTGGGCAAGATACTTAATCTCAATTCCCTCGTCTACCCAAGCAAAATCTGGAGATCTGCTATGGGGAATATTACAATCTAACTGCTGGATAGGCTTGTGTACTTGTAAGGCATGTCTTAATTAAGCAGCCACATAAATGAAGCGAAATGATTGTGACAATTTTTTTTGAAGGCGGCGTAATAATAATTGTCAACCGCACTTTGAGCCTGTTTATGGGGATTAAGCACAATATAAAAACTGCTTATTATTATACCACATTAGATGTACCAACCTTTCCTGTAAGTTTAAGACGTCTACACAGCTCTTTCTGCCACTCACAGATATCAAAGGGGCCCTCTATGTCTACATACTTGTAAAAAAGAAGGATTTCCCCCTCATCATCATCATGTCCTTTACTGCAATCCTCCTCACTTGGTAACCATGGGAACACATGGGTATTTTTATATTCTTTACAGTTGTTTTTACAAGGATGGTTCTCCCACGTATCACCAGCTGATAGTCGTGCTTGTTTTCCACCAGATGTACTTCTGTTAAAAAAAAATACAATCAGAAAAATGTGTATGTCAATCCTTGAATCATATTGATGCATATATGGTTTATACAAGAAGATTGGTTTATATTTGTACTGTCACACAATTTTCGCAAACTTTTCAGTTTCCAGTTTTGCATACTGCTTTCCCAAAGTTTGGCAACTTGGGAGAAGTGGTGTGCAAAGGATTTGCAAATGTTTTCATCATTGCTTTAAAAATCTGAAAGGGGAAGGTTGGTCAATGTACATGTGTCCAGTGGGGACATTTTTTTTAGTTTCTCCTAAAATCAATTCAACACATTTGTAATATGAACCATAAAAACATTTCCATGCAAAAACAATGAATACCATTGCTGTTTCCTGCTTTTTTGGTGCACCACACTGTGGTAAATACTTTTTAAATATCTATATTATGAAGAAAAAATTACATATAATACAGCGTTCACTGAACACCGAACACGTGTCGTCTGCCGTCGCGGTTTGTGAATGGGGCCAAAGGTCACATGAGGTCACCAACATGTGGGTCACTACCCAAGGTCCAATTTATCCAAGTATCATGAAAGTGTGCACACATATGTGATGTGATCTGGGAAAACCCGCTACATGTTGCACAGGACAGTTTTGAAAAAATAAAGAAAATGCCTTGAAATCTGTTATGTTGTACTTTATTTTTTGTCAGATTGTATAAGGCATAACTTTTGATATGTGTATCATAGAAGAAAGAAGTAAAAAGTTATGGAAACTTTATATTGCAATGATAGTCAAAACTCAAAATATAAATTTTGCACCATATGGCGGGTTTTCCCAGATCGCATCACATATGTGGAAACAGTGGGCAATTTTAACATTTTGACCACAGACACGCATACAGATACACAGAGCAATCTCTATGTGCCCTCTTGACAAAACTAATAACAAAATTATAATGGTTCACACATTAAAACTCATTTGCCAGGGTAATGTCTCTATTTTGTGCCTCTTGAGTTTGAAAATAGGTCAAAGGTCATGGACCTGCAAACTTGATGTAGCTCTCAAAGAGCATCTTCTATCATTTGAGTTTCATGATCCTATCACACATGGTTCTAAGTGGGAAGTTGAAATGAGGTCAAAGGTCAGTCTCCTGCAAACATGATGTATCGCTTTGCGAGTCACCTATCAAACAAGTTTTATGATCCTAGCACCCTAGTTCTTGAGATAACTTGCACCAGAAATCCTGGACACACACACACTCCTTCCAAGTTCCACACACATATGCAGGGGTGGATTTAGGGGGGGGGCACATCCAGCATGCATCCCCCCATTTTTTGCAGAGCACAGGGCGCTTGTGCAGCACAGGGTCCGGGCACACTGTAGTTCTATAAAATTGTTTTTTTTTTATGCACAGGGTGCCCTGAAGATATCGAAGAATGAAGGTAGTGGGCGCCAGATAGATGTAGAATAATGACTCCGTGTGGGCGCCCAGGCTGACGTAGAAGGCTACTTTGTCCCCCCCTTCAGAATTGCGAACCGACTGAAAAAAAATATGTATCTACCTGGAGAGCTCAAGGAGCCAGAAAATTTGGTGTCACCTCTAAATTGAGAAATCCTTGAACTGCCCCTGTACACACTACACAGACAAGACCATGGTAATGGTTATGTGACATGAAATGAGTAAAATCTTGAGCAAATATTAAGTCTGCATTATGATTCATTAACAACAATTTTGTTAAAGTAGTGACCACTAACCCTAACCCGTCCGACTGGCACTTATCGTCAGTCATGGTTATTTTTGTACCGATGAATGCTGGCTGGGCATTTAGTGAAAAAAAATAACAGAGTGGAGTGCCCATAACTGCCGATGCATGTTAATTGAGCACCGATGTGTGGCAGCTGGGCATTTTCCCCTCGGTGGGACTGGGCTCCCCATCTGACCAAAAATTGTTGGGCCCATAACCGTGGTTTAAAGGTGCTTGTTCTGATTTTTTTGTCTATTGTATTCTCTGCTTGATACGAGAGCCTGACACTTGTATACACTGACCACCAATTACTGTGGGAAACAATCTTGGGGGTTGGTACATTTACTGCACCCACTTTGCCTGCTCCCAGTTGAATTTAGCAGCCTTGACGGAATAAAGTGCATGTGATACTGTACTTTATTCCCTCAAGGCTGCTGAATTCAACTGGGAGCAGGCAAAGTGGGGTCACAAAATGTACCAACCCACAATCTTGCACTTTTGTTGCTAAATGTCATGATGCATACTGCAATGCCAAATACACTACTACAGGTGCTAATATTGATGGTTAACCAGTAAACAAGTTTTTGAGAGTATCTTGGGAAAGAAATGGATTTGAAAGGTGAAATTTCAGGAGGACAATGACAAAAATACAGCCTCTTATCTGACATCAAACTTGATACAACTTCTGGGTAAATCGGGGGTCCCAACTCCCAGATATGATTGGAACAATTCACCTTTAATAATCATTTTTTTTAAATAAGCAATGAGCTAATTATTATTTGTAACCTGTCAAAGAGGTATACAGTACACATGACCTTGTCATGTTCTATCACCATGCAACCTTTGAAGTTCAATTTGCCTATTCAGTTTTATATGAATTTTCTTCCACCAATGTAAACATCCATCCAGACATCCACCCAAACAGGAATCCACTCACGGGTGTGTGGCCATTTTTTGACGCCACTGACACACTTCCGATGAATTCGGCAGACTTTTACGGAATAAAGTGCACTTTATTCCGTAGATTCATCAGGGTCATGTGTTGTCAGTGGGTCACCAATGGTCCACAACCCTCCACTCACCATGCTCACCTTCATGATCACATACACTGTAGGCCCATGTTGTGGGGCCAAAAGAAGTTAAAAGATGAGTGAACATGATATTTTGCGAAACTATACAATGTAGATCAAATATGACATTTCAAACTGACCTCTGCTCTCTAATCGCCCTGCAACATTCACTTTGTATTCCGCAGGATGACTATCGGCTGTATTTGACAAGCCTAGCTTCTGTGAGTTGTTCTATTTCACCCTTGTGTTCCAGGGCTACATGCTTGTGAATTGAAACGTTTTTTCTAAAATGGCATACCAAACAACACCATGATGTGGCAAAACCTTTCCCCCTGAATTGGTTTGTGATCCATCACATCTTTTTCTGAATCTCACAGCTTCTGTTTTGGAAGATTTGCTAGATGTACCTTTTGTGTTGTGTTTATTGTGTTTCGGTTTAGATTCTTCTGTAATATCAAGATTGATCCACAATTCAGTCAAATACCTGAAAGCAATTGACAGTTTTTACAAGAAAAAATTATGGAGTGAATTAAGATGGCCCAACAAGTATTTTTAAATTGGAACATTCCAGTGCAATGATCTATTTCAGGCTTCATATTTCTGTCATGTCCGTTATTTCATATAGATTAACACTCATCGATGTCTTACCTATATTTGGCTAAAGAATGTCTTTAAAGGCACTATTAGTGATTTTGCTAAAATCAAAAATCTAACAAATCATCAAAATCAGGTTTTTGCCTTTTTGTAACAAGTTCTCCGACATACCGTGCAAGTGGTAAGACCACATGAACCTATAAGAGGACGAAATCAATATTTTAGGTCATTACTGTCCGTGCGGACAATTACTACAACACTTAATTGATGGAGACTCATATTCTTTGAACACTACGTTTTTTTCTTCCGGTTCTGTCAATTTTTTCAGTTTGGAAAATATACTTTATGACTGTCCTACAGCCTTATCCTTCCTTTTTAATTTTCAAATATTTCACTCTTTTGGGTGGATCACTGATAGTGTTTTTAAAGGTGTCTTGAGTTGTTTATATCAATATAAATATATTGAATTTCATATTTCTCCAATACAAAATGATATTTGATGAATGAGAATGAGTGGGCACAGAAGGTATAGGCCGATGTGAAGGTCCATTTGAGGGTCAGTCGGGAGGAAGTGTAAGCAATCAGGAAGAAAATACATCGGTCCTCTGTACCGGCTTGTTTCTCCTTGCGCTTCGCGGTTAGTGAATGATAGGCCCTAACATCACCTTTACCTTAGAGTGACCTTTGACCTCATCACAAATAGGTATCCCATGTTGTCACCTAGATTGCAAGTTTGTTCCATTAAACTTAACCTTTTCAAATGAAGTCAATTACATTTTTCAGGATATTTTATAACTTGACCTCCATGACTGTTGGCTTGTTAGCGACCTTTGACCTCATGAACAAATGAGGGCTCCCATGTTGCACCTATGATGCAAGTTTGGTTCCAATTGCCTTCAACTTTCATATGAGATCAATTTTACATTTCAGCGTATTTACAACTTGACCTCACATGACCTTTGCCGTGGCATGTGACCTTTGAACCTCACATAAATGGGGGATGCCATGTTGCACCTGTGACCCAAGTTTGGTTTAAATCCATCAAGTTGAGGATATTACCAGCAAATGTTTAACCCTTTTTCACAACAGACTCAACAACAACAGACAACACAACAACAGACTACAGTGGACAAAGTGTCTATGTGTCTTCCTGCCCTTATGGCAGGCGACACAAAAAGCAACTTAGGCGGCTTGACCCTCGGAGGTGAAGTATTAGTATAGTAAATCCAAGTTTGAATTCCGTTTTTGTCCCCGTGAACAGGGTGGCTGGATTCACCTCACACTCACAGCAACCGCCTTACTCCCTCCTTCCACTTTGCCCCGATTCTAGTATAGAATCTAGGATCCTCCATCCTCAACCCTCTCTGTTCTCCTCAGAATCCTCATCTCATTTTCGCCATGTCTTGCTCCATACAACATCGCGATCTCCCACAACTCTTCTACACCATACCTTTCTCTTCAAAGTTTTTTCCCTGTAGTTGTCCAACTCCCACATTCCTAAACCCTCGAAAGTCAACAACCCCACCCCTATGGGCGTGGACGAGTGGAATCGTGGCGAGCAGGTGATTGAAAAGGGAAATTGGGGTTAAGTAGACCTCCCCGCCCCCTCCCTCTTCATCTGTCCCCTCCGCCCCTTTCCTCCCCCCCCCCCACTAACCTAGCCTGTCCCCTGCAGGTACGTGGAACTCCTTCACCGAATTCCACCTCATCACACACTTTTCCACCTTTTCCAACATCCCTCCAGCACCCTTTCATTTCATTTCATTTAACGTTATTTAGTTACTACCAATGATAAAATACACAAAAAGTACACCAAATGACAGTAATCCATTGCGGCCTTGAGTCAAGAAGTGAGGGCTAAGAGATGGCACTTATTAACATTACTAATAACACATACAAATAGTACTGCCCACTCAATGCTAAGAAATTAAAAAAATTACATATTACATACAATAAAAATCTGTAAACCGTCAATGGTGGTATGGACAGATTGCTTTTTCTTCCTAGGGTATGTGCAGCTCTGGGGCTTTGAATAATATGGGTGTCACATTGTGTATGTATGGCCTGTTTCATAGGTAGATGCAACCTTAGCAGTTTTACAACTTTGGGACTACCCTGTGTAAAAATAGAGGGGGCTGTAAATCATTGTGGGGCATTTGCACTTACATGTATGTCCCTACAAGGCCTGCCTCCACTATCTTAACCAATTTCGTTCTCTTTGTTTTTCAGGGGACACTCGGGTTCCCAATGTCAAAACTCGGTCAACAGGTTGTCAACCTGAAAACCATGTCATTTTGGTTTTCTTCTTGTTCTATCACCCTTGGGGTTTTTTTGAGCACATCAGTTTGAAATTTTTGTTTTATTTTGTTGATCTATTTAGTGATCTTTTTCAAAACATGCAAAACCAAAGCAGTGAAACGCCTTTTTAAGTGACTTAGAACCAGATCAAAGTTGTGGCAGACCGACATTTTCCATTCAAATTTGTAAAAAAAAAAAAAAAAAAAAAAAAAAAAAAAAAAATTATATTGTGTATTTTATTTCATAATTCATTGATCGCCGTCAAGATTATACAAACAAATATAGTGTCTGGTTTAAAACTTCAACGATACACTGATTGAATCCTGTTTCCATTTTCCGTTCACAAATTGGTCACGTCCAGCATTTAGGGCAGAAGGCCTGCTCTTTGTATGAAATAGATTCCATCTTTATGGGACCTATTTTGCAAGAATACTTCACTATACATCAAAATTAAATAACAGTTTTGACAACTATTCTAATGAGTCTTTGCTTTACCGATGGGAAAGTTTTCCTGTTCACATGCAGGACGTGACATAGGTTTGTCACGTCCAGCTGCTTTGGTTCTAATATCTTGTAAAATAGGCTGCACTTATAGTTTATAGTATGTTTAAAGTTTTGCATGGGCTTGTGAATGAAAAGTAATACTTGAAGTGTTGTCATTTTAGTCTGTTTTCAAAAATTGAGTCCGTTCACAATGGACATTGTCACGTCCTGCACAAGCAGTAAACAAGCAGACCAGCAAACTAACAGCTTTTGAGCATTAGAAAAGCATATGGGTTAAGCAAAGAAATTGGTTTTATTTGAATAGTTTAAAGTAGCTTCCCTTGTAAACGCATTAAAACTAGGTTTTTGTTTTTATACTGGCCAAAAGATAGGATTTTAGATCCAAATGCGTGCACATGTCACGTCCTGGCCAAACACATGTAGCTTATTTTTCTGACATCAAACTTGATACAACTTCGGGTAAATCAGGGGTCCAAAACTACCAGATATGATTGAAATTCACCTTTAATAATCATTTTTTTAAAAAAAGCCAAATGAGCTAATTATTATTTGTAAACCTCGTCAAAGAGGTAAAGATACACATGACCTGTCATGCTATCACCTGGCACCTTTGAAGTTCATTTGCCTATTCAGTTTTATATGAAGTTTCTTCAACAAATGTATACATCCATCAGACATACACCCAGACAGGAATCCACTCCGGGTGTGGCCATTTTGGACCCTGAAACACATGACCTGATGAATTCGGCAGACTTTACGCGAATAAGTGACACTTTATCTCCGTAGAATTTCAGGGTTCAATGTGTGTCAGAGGGTCATCAAAATGGACAAACCCTCCACTCACCATGCTCACCGTCATGATCAATACATGTAGGCCCATGTTGGGCGGCCAAAAAGAAGTAAAAGATGAGTGAACATATGTGCTAACTATACAATGTAGGATCAAATATGACATTAAACGACCTCTGTTCTACGCCCTGCCCAAATTCATTGTAGTCCGCATTGATGACTCGGGCTGTTATTTTGACAAAGCCCTAGCTTATGTGAGTTGTTTATATTCACCCTTGTGTTCCAGGGCTACATGCTGTGAATTGATAAACGTTCTAAAATGTCCTTAACCCCAACAACACCATGATGTTAACCATTCCCCTGAATTGGTTTGTGAGCCATAACATCTTTTGATCTCACAGCTTCTGTGTTGAGAAGATTTGCTAGAGGTAAATTTTGTGTGTGTTTATTGTGTTTCGGTTTAAGAGTCTTCTGGTAATTCAAGTGTGATGCCAAATCACGCAAATCCTGAAAGCAAAGACGTTAACAAGAATTATATGGTGTAATTAAGATGGCCCAACAAGTACATTTTTAATCTGGAACATTAAAGGTGCAATGATAGATTTCAAGGCATTCATATTTTCTGTCATGTAGTTATTTATATGATTGACACTCAATAGATTTCTTACCTTATATTTGATAAAGAACTGTCCTTAAAGGCACTATTAGGTGATTGTTAAATTCGAAAATCTAAAAAATATCAAAAATCAGGTTTTTTGCCTTTTGTAACAAGGTATCCTAAACATACCTTGCAAGTGGTAGGACCAAAGGAACCTAGTAATAGGACGAAATCAAATATTTTCGTCATACTGTCCGTGCGGACAATTACTACAACACGTTAATTGAATGGAGACTCATATCTTTGAACACTACTTTTTTCTTCCTTTTCTGTCAATTTTTCAGTGGAAAATATACTTTATGACTGTCATACAGCCTTATCCTTCACGTTTAATTTTAAATATTTTCACTCTTTTGGGTGGATCACTGATGTGTTTTTAAGAGTGATCTTGATTGTTTATATTTCAATATAAAATAGATGAATTTCATTATTTTCTCACTACAAAATGATAAATTGATGAATGAGAATGAGTGGGAACAGAAGGTAGAGGCTGATGAAGGGCAGTTGAGGGGTCAGTCGGGAGGAAGTGAAGGCAATCAGAGAAAAGAAAATACATTTAAAAAAAAAAAAATTGTGTCGCCTGCCGTCGCGGTAGTGAATGATCGGCCTAACATGACCTTTGACATGGATATGTGGACCTTTGACCTCATCAAAAATGATGGTTCCATGTTGCACTATGATTCAAGTTTGGTTCAAATTGAACTTAAACTTTTCAAATGAAGTCCAATTTTACATTTTCAGGATATTTTATAACTTGACCTCAATGGACTGTTGGCCTGGTATGCGACCTTTGACCCATGAACAAATGAGGGATCCCATGTTGCACCTATGATCAAGTTGGTTCCAATGAACTTCAACTTTAAATGAGACAATTTTACATTTTCAGCGTATTTTAAACTTGACCTCACCTGACCTTGGCCTTGCTGTGACCTTTGACCTCATCAAAAGGGGGGACCCTGTTGCCACTGTGACCCAAGTTTGTTTAAATCCATCAAAGTAATGAGGATATACAGCAAAGTTAACCCTTTTTCCAACAGACATAACAACAACAGACAACAACACAACAGATACAGTGGACTATAGTGATCCCTATGTGTCTTCCTGCCTAAAGGCAGGCGACACAAAAAGGAAATTAGGCGGCTTTACCCTCGGAGGTGAGTAGTAGTAGTAGTAAATCCAAAGTTTGAATTCCCGCGTTTGTCCCCGTAAACAGGGGTGGCTGGATTCACCTCACACTCACAGAAACCGCCCTTACTCCCTACTTAACTTGCCCCCGATTCTATTATAGAATCTTGCATCCTCCATCCTCAAACACTCTCTGTGCTCCTCAGAATCCTCATATCATTTTCCCATGTCTTGCTCCATACAACATCGCTGATCTCACACAACTCTTATACACATACATTTATCTTCAAAGGATATCTTTTCCCTTGTAGTTGTAACAACTCCCCAAATTTCATAAAAACCTCACCCACCCATACATCACTTCTAGATGTCACAGCCACCTTGCATCACCACCCCCACTAACCCTAGCATTGTCCTGAAGGTTACGTAACTCCCTTCACCGAATTCCACCTCATCAACACAACTTTCCTACTGTTCCATCATCCCTCCCGCACCCTTTCATTTCATTTCATGTCATTATTTTTTTTTTAAAAGTAATTTTGAAATACACAAAAAGTACACAAAATGAGCACTAATTCCCTTGCGGGCCTTGAGTAAGAAATGAGGGCCTAAGAGGATTGCACTATTACAAGTAATATAACAAATTAATAAAATAGCTGCCCAGCTGCAAGCATATAAGTTAAAAAAAAAAATTACATCTACATTACAATAAAAAATCTGTAAACCGACAATGGGGGACGGTATGGCGATTGCTTTTTCGTCCTAGGGTATGTGCAGCTATGGGGCGTTGAATAATATGGGTGTACATTGTGTATGTATGGCCTGTTTCACAGGAGAGCAACTTTAGCAGTTTACACTTTGGCGACTACCCTGTGGAAAACAGAGGGGCCTGGAAGGAGCTTGGGGGCATTGCACTTACAGGTATGTTCCACAAGCCACTCCACTATCTTAACCAAGGTCGTTCTCTTTGTTTTTCAGAATCTCTCCCCCCACCTCTTTTCACTCCTATTACTCCTTCAACTTACCCTACACCACCTATCCAATCTCTCCCCTCCGCCATCCACCCGCCCCACTACTCCCCCCCTTCACCCCCGCATAGCTACTCCATCATACCTCTCAAAACCCCCCCACTCATCCCCCGCTGCACAACTATTACCCCCGCTACCCCGTCCCCGCACCCTCAATCCCCCAACAACCTTCCCCTCTTTAAACCCCACCCACATCTTCCCTCTAACTCATTAAACAACCGGTCCCACCCCCCACTTCTAGCGCCAAACGCTTTTTCTACCTATGTCTACCTACTCCGCCTCCCTACCCCCCTCATCTCCCCAACAGTGCCTCCCCCGCCCTCCCCACTTCATCGATCCCCTCTCCCTCCTCCCACCATACTCTCCTCTCCCCCCGCGCCCACCCCCAATCTCTCCCTCTCTCCCCGCCACTCCACCCCCCTCCACACCCACCCTCCACAACCACCTCTTACCACCGTTCTCCTACAACTACAGATCATCCACCTACATGCTCCATACTACCGTACACTTTCCTCCATCCCGTGCCCTTTCCCCATTTCCCCCCTATTTCCTCCCCATTTCCCCCGCACTTCCCTCCTTTTCTCTATACTCTCCGCCCCTTTCTTCACTCTCAACACCCCCTCCCTCCTCCCCTCTATCCTTCAATCCTCTACAACCTCCCTCATCCCCCTCCAACCCCCCCCCTTTCTCCCCTATATGCATGCCCCCACGATGGCCTTTCTTCACTTCTTCTAACCCACCCTTTCCCCTAACTCTAATCCCCCCACCCGCTCACCCTCTACCCCCATTACCTTCCCTTCACACTCCTTCTTATGCCCGACTAATTTCCACCCCCCCTCCTCTTCAGCCCCATTTATCCACACCCCTACTCTCCCCGCGCAGTCTTTATACCCTACATTTCTTACATCCAAGTCCCTCTCCTACCTCTCTCCCGCTTTCTTTCTTCCCCTTTTGTTAATCTTGTTGTTTGTCCTTATTGGCGGTATGTTGTTTGCAAAATTTGTGGGTTTTTTTCTTCTGTTTTGGAAAAAACCTAACCCCTAAATTTTAATTTCTGGTTTGCCTCTCCGCATAGCAGTTCCATGCTTTCCATTTAAAAATAATTCAAAAATCCTCAAAACATACCTTCAGCTATTTTATTAGTTCGGGGGGGGGGGGTTGGCAAGTTCTCTCTCTGTCAGAAAATTGTGTGGCAGAGAGTCCATTTGCTTCTAAATTACTTCTCATCCCTATCTTTCTTTATTTAAATGCAAAAGGAGTTAGTAACTGCTAAAAGGCAGCAGATAAATTACATATTTGAGTCAGACTGACCTAGGATTTTCTTTTTTTTCAGGCTCAGCATACACCTGTTTCATGTACTGTCCAACTTAATTAAACATTTTATTGAGAGAATTGTACGGTTAATTTACTATGTACTGTAGATAAAGCAATCAAATTCAAGTCTGTTATTTTTGTGCTAAGGTTTATGACCAGCAACCTCAAAACATGTACAATTAGACAGAAGTATGTGGTGCATTGTATAGTGGCTTCATAATTATTATGTGAAGGCGGGCTAGGAAACTTTCTCAGCAATGTTGATCAATGCCATTCAATTGTCAATTGGGGGCGCGGTATTTGGCTTCACTAATACTTTATTGGGAAGGCGAGCTAGGGAAACTTTTTCTCAGCAAATATACCAATGTCCCCGATTCAATAGACTGTGGTGCGTTGTAATTTGGCTTCACTGATACTTTATTAGGAAGGGGTTGGAAAGCTTTTCAACCAATCATTATTGATCAAACGCAAGTTAATTTCTCATATATAGTTCAAGTTTAGCTTTACATGAACCTTGGCGGAAAAAGTGTGCTAAAGAAACAAATTAACTGTAAATTACCATGGTTGTAATCTATTTCCATATGTATCGCTATGAGGTGATTTGAAATATCTGGATATGCCGCGGCCGCATTCAATAAATAATTGTCTCCTACGCATGTCAACAATGCGCCAACTGCACTTGGTTGCCTAGTATCCTATTTTTGTTGAGGGCAATAACGTTTTATGAAAGAAGTCATAACTGATGAAAGAAAACGCATTTGCCACAAGCAAAAGATTGTCCGGTCCTCACAGACTCTGGTGCATTATTGTGATGCTAATTGTTTTTTATGGTCAAGGCAGGGTGAATTCACGTTTATGCTTTTGTTAGCGTCAGCCCAATGATCGCGTTTCTTAGCCTGACTACAATTTGTTAAGCGGGTTACGGTGGTAGCATAACAACGCATTCTGACAGAGTAGGAGCAGGTCGCAATGGGTTTTGGTTTGACAGAAAAATTTTTTCCCACCCAACCACCATTCGTGTGTTGGTGGTTATCTTTAAAACTTATCTTATTTGCATGTGTCGCCTTTATTGAAATTATGTAGTGTTTCGCCATTTAGTAAATACTGGACCAACGTGGCTGATTTGCCAATTAAAGCATTGAGTTGGGATTTTGTGATCATATGTTTGCAAGTTTTGAACTTCATTTATTGGTTGGGTTATATGGTTACTATTTCTTATATCCTGGCTTAGCAGGAATAAAATTACATATTGAATGTCCGGACTGACCTAGATAATTTTTCTTAAAGGCTCAGGCATAAACTTGTTTCATGTACTTGTCCTAACTTTAAGTAAAACATGTATGCGAGAATTGTACTGTTTAATTAATATGGCCTACTGTATATAAAAGCAATCAAATTCAAGTCTGTTCTGGTGCTAAGGTTTATCCAGCAACCTCAAAAACAGTACAATTAGTAACGAAGTAAGTTGTCATGCTATAGTGGCTTCACTAATACTTTATGGGAAGGCGGGCTAGGGAAACCTTTTTTCAGCAATGTTTATAGGCCCTTCAATGTATTGGGGGCGGCGGTTATTTTGGAATTCACTAATACTTTATTGGAAAGGCGGGCTAGACAAACTTTTCTAAGCAATATATACCAATGCCCATTCAATAGACTGTGGTGCGTTGAATGGCTTTAACTGGACTTTATTAGACGGGGGTTAGGGAAAGCTGTTCTCAACAACATTATTGATCAACGCATTTATTTCATATATAGTTCAAAGTTTAGCTTTACTGACACCTTGTCGGAAAGTGTGCTAAAGAAACAAATTTTTTAAACTGTAAATACCATGGTTGTAAATCTGTTTCCTACATGTTATAGGCTCTTAGGTGATTTGAAATATGCTGGTATGGCCGCGGGCCGCATCCTACGCATGTCATCAATGCGTCAACTGCACTATGGTGCCTAGTATCCTTCTTTTGTGGCGGGCAAGGGGCTCTAGTTTCGAGTTAGGTAGGTGGCGAGTAGAAAAAGCCAATGGTACCAGGTGTTAGGGATGTGTGGATCATCACCTGGTGGATGTAGAAATCAGAAGTGGTACAAAAGTATTTATGAGCCAAAAAAGGTCAAAATTGACCCAATTTAGGTAAAATCATAGAAGGGTGATTTTATTTATTCTGAACTTCATATGAAGTGTATACTAATAAAATTCCCCACTATATAGCTGAGATTCAAGAAATTGATTGTGGAATCTGGGGTTAATTTGACCCCAGAAAGGGACCAAAAAGGGGTCACAATTGACCCAAATAAGGGAAAAAATCATCGAATGGGATTCAACTTCATATTAATGTAATAGTTTTTAAGTTTTTCCCCACTCATTGCTGTAGATTCAAGACGAATTTGAATGTTGGAATCTGGGGTTATTTTTTACCCCAGAAAGGAACAAAAAAGGGGTCAAAATACCCAAATAAGGTAAAAATCATAGAATGGTGATTCCAACTTCCATATTATGTAATAGTTTTAATTTCCCCACTATATTGCTGTAGATTCAAGACGAATTGAAGTGAGAATTCTGGGGTATTTTTTACCCCAGAAAGGGCCAAAAAGGGTCACAATTGACCCAAATGGTAAAATCATAGAATGTGATTTTAGTTATTTTGACTTCATTTGGAAAATGACTATTTTTAATTCCCCTAGATATAGCTGTAGATTCAAGAAAGCATTGAATGTTGGAATCTGGGCCAAAGGGGTAAATTGACACAAATATGGTAATTAAAAAAATCAAAAATGGTGATGTATGATCCATCTTAATTTAAATGTAATAGGTATATAGTTTATTTGCCCATCAGCTGTAGATGAAGAAATTGAATGTAAACCCCAGAAAATGGCCAAGGTTTAAAACAAAAATGACTCGTAAAAGGATTTTAAAAACAAGGAAAATTGTATTTGGTATGCATATGTTTAATATTAAAGGCAGTAATTTCAATAATCAATTGCCAATTTAACCTTGATTCACGTTTTATCAGTAGTGACATCCATAATTGAAAAATTTGGATAATAATGGTCAATTACACTAAATTTGGTCAAAAATATTAACAAGTTATATGCATGGTTTACATCTGCAGTCTTGCTCTGTATAAATTGGTAAAAGCACAAATATAAGCTTGAACAGGGAAGGGGGCGGTGGAGGCTGAGTCCCATTCCAAAAAGTCGCATAACCCCTAAAAGGCCAAAAATAGATTTTGCGAGCGAAACTATGTAGGTAATAAAAGTCCACTTTGCTCAGATTTGCCCCCTTGTAATTTTGGGGGGGAAAAATTTGCCCTTTGTAATTTTTTTTGGGAAGGTCCCCTTTTAGAAAAAATTTGCCCCTCTCCTAATTTAGTGTTCCTTGTACTGACATTCGCAATGAAAGACTTTGAAAAGGGATCAAATGGGTCCCCAACCCAAATAGTCAAAATTTAACCCACTATGCCACAATTTCAGTCTTTTTTCCGAAGCTTGGTAAAAACAATCCAGTAGGAAAGAAACAGTTGGTGTCAGAAGAAAGCTATTCTCATAAATGTTTTTTTTTGTATTTTCATACCCTCAGGGTTTTTTTTATTTAAACTACACAACAAAGATGTACAAACACAATACAAGGCAATTACAGCAATATATAGTTAAACACAACAGCAATGAGGATATACAATGTACAGAAAATACAGCAATTTCACCACCCTGCAAGAGAAAATTGCTCCCGAGAGTGAGCCTCAATCATCAAAAAGACTACACTCAATACTATTCAAAGTTTCACTCTACAGATACAAAAGTTCAACGCACAAGGATGCATTACCAGACAAAAAAAATCTTGGTGAGAAAGTGAGGAATTTGCTTCTTATGACCTAAAAGAAATTCATATTCATCAGAGGACTCCACTTCGTTATATTGAAACTCTATTCTATCACCCTTTCGGGCAATAAATTCTTCCAGACACATGGTAATCTTCAACCATCTAAAAAAAGTAAAGGTTGGAATTTCACCAGTACATTTGCAAGTATAATACACTGACGAGCAATAAGGACTTGGTTGATCAAAAACAGGAATTAATTGCAGGCCATATACACGTACAATTTTTCAAAAGAGCTCAAAACTGGCAAAAAAGTTAACTCTAGTTCTCAATCATCCAAGAAAGTATTACAAGTCACAATGTTACAAACAATGATCACTCGTTTCATTCTCATCACAATAAGCAAATGTGCCATTGTCCCTTACCCACTGTAGACAGGTAAAAACTATTTGTCACAGAATAATGTGTGTAAAGACGGTACTGTAGCCATCTAAGCCTACAGTCAAGCGTAGCCTTGAAAGGGAATAAATAAATGTCTTATTACAGTCCTCATCATATACATTATAGGCCCTCTTCAACTTATAAGTGCTCACAGGTTCAACAAGCTCTTTGAATAAAATGATTATAAAAATCGCGTGAGTTTATCCTCTTTATATACATATTGTTACATCGGTAACACCCTAAACTTCCATCTGCGCAACACATCAAAATTTTTGGGACTTCAACCTGATCACGCCACTTTTTTGGGATTGCACAATTTAACCAATACCATTTTAAGAAACTGGGGTCTACCCACCTTTGACATCAACTACACATTTCCATACGTATCACATATCACTGATCTATTATACCTGCATCGCGATTTTTTTTATAATACCCTGACCTATGACGCAATTAGAATAAACCGATTATTCCAATTCTTTGATTGATAATAGAAGTTTGCATCAGTTAGTGACTATTACAATAAAACACCCATAGGGATGAACACTCTATAAAATGAAAATAATCAGTACGACTTTTGACATAGCAACACATTACATTTAAAAACTCGCACCCCCTCTCAGTGACAATAGTGCCCATAATATCCTTCCACCCCGCCTGAATCGGCAAGAGTAGCCGTTTAATCCACATAAGTTTTTGTGAACGAATTCTTGCATTTAGGTTAATCATTTAAGGCCACCAAACTCGTAATTGCATTCAAAACTACACGCTTCACCTTATCAGGGCCGTTCCAAATAAACGATATATAACCTGCTGTATCCTCTTCTGAACTGAGTCAGGCATACCAATAATGGAAGAAATATAAAAACAAATTGGAAGTCCAAATGTTTTCATAATCACAATCTTGCCTATGGGGGTAAGACCTCTTTGTTTCCAAAGTGAAATTACTTATCAAGACGCCTCACTTTATCATCATAATTTAAAAGATACTCATAGATTATCATTGTAAGTGTAACTGAATACCCAAATATAACAACAGTAATCCAATTTACAGGCAGTGGTTAATCATCCCTGTTTCTATCACACCTATCCACATAGCATTTGTCTTATTCATAATTCACCTCATACTTGAACACTTCTGATATTTCTGAATACTCAAAAGGTTTTTCAGCAGATGCTACATCATGATACAAACAATAATTCCCTCAGCGTAACACGATACTTTAATTTGTCACGCTATTATTTATTTCTATGCCCCGGGTATCATTACAACTTCTAATGTATATCAAGAGCAATTCAATGGCCAAAACAAACAAATAACAACTGCTAGGATCCCCTTGACGGAGACCCCTCTTAATCTTAAAATACCCTGTTGTAAGGCCATTGTTCATTACACAACTTGAAATATCCTTATAAAATAATTTAATCCAATTTTTAAGAGAAGTACCAAAATTAAAAACATCCAAAACTTTAAAAAGGTAACTATGATCAACAGAATCATATGCCTTCTCAAAATCAATATTAAGAAGAATACCAGGAAGGTTATTCTGTTTAGTGAAATATATGACATCAGCTGCAGTTCTAACGGCATCACCAATAACACGGTCTTTCACAAATGCTGCTTGTTCTTTCTAAAATGTTGATAAATCTGATCTTTTGGTTTATTTCTGCCCTGAAATTATCACAACTGTTTTACTATTATGGTTAAGTATAATATGAAAGTCTGTTGTCTCCAGAGCAACTAAGATTGCCTTCTACAGGCCTGTGTGGAAAACATCTTACTGTATGGTGCAGAAACATTGACAATGAAGGGGAAGCTGCAGGACTTTTTAAGTGGCACTTATACCAGGCAACCCATGCCAGTTGAAAATATCTCCTGGAAAAAACATCCTACCGAATATCGGATCTATGTTGAAATCAGAGAAGATGAGAAAGAAGGAGATGGTTCAACAGTTACTTCAAAAGATAAACTGTTCATCCGCCTATTCATCATAATTGCCCTAAATCCGATTGATTGGATCAAAGACCTGCACTACTTGCTGGAGAACCTTACATAGGCCTACACCTGTCATTAAATCTCAGAAATATTCCAATTACTCAGTTGTCAACTGGTATTTGCACAGAGACTATACACTATGGTCGTGACCAGTACAGCGAAACATACTCTTCTGCATCACTTACAGATAACTTTGACCCCAAATTTTCAAAGCATTATGACACTTTGGACACTTTCGGACACAAACAGGTGTGGTTGGGGTGAATTCAAAATGCATTTATCTAATCATTCATTATATCATATTTCACAGGAACTAACCGGGTATGTTTAAATTAGGCTAAATAACAACATCCTTTATTGACCTCAAAACATTAAATCAAGGTTAGCTTACCGAAAAAGGGTTGATTTTGCTGCTGTTTTCTTTAGTTAAAAAGTCGATCACTGTTTTCCTCAAGTATTTTAATAAATAATTATTGGTCAAAACAAACGTGGAGTTCCTTACCAGCAGAGAACATTTAGCTGGAAATTAATAAACTGTTTTAGTAGCAGTGTTTTTTTTTTTTTTTTTTTTTTTTTTTTTTTTTTTTTTTTTTTTTTTTTTTTTTTTTTTTTTTTTTTTTTTTTTTTTTTTTTTTTTTTTTTTTTTTTTTTTTTTTTTTGGTAATCGGATTTCAAAATCGAGCCATCTCCTTCTTTCTCATCTTCTCTGGTTGAAATACCCCCTATTACCACAATTGTGGCACAGAATAGAGCACAGTTCGGTGGGCATTGCTTTCAAGTCAATGACCAGATTATATCAGACCTTTATCCTGTGGCGTCTTCCGTGTCCAAGTAGAGGTAGCAGATCACTTACCTACTCTGATATGCTATGCAGCAGAGATACCAGCTTTACTTTGAAGTGGGAGCAGCAATACATGATAAAGACGTTTTGCAAAGACGTACGCCACAGATTTCGACAAAAG